>MU717264.1:44107-127914 GCA_026770625.1 Nicotiana glauca | reverse complement strand
GATTCCCGGGAGATCCCCCTGCACGTGTTATGTTCTAAGACTGAGAGTGCGGGATACCAAGAGATCCCTGGCATAGAAATGATTATTTATAGAGAATACCAAGAGATCCTCGGGATACCAACAGAACCTCGAATCATTATTGAGGATACCAAGAGATCCTAGAATTATTATTGAAGATACCAGGAGATCCTCGGGATACCAAGAGATCCCCGAATTATTATTGAGGATACCAAGAGATCCTCGGGATACCAAGAGATCCCCGAATTATTATTGAGGATACCAAGAGATCCTAGAATTATTATTGAGGACACCAAGAGATCCTAGAATTATTATTGAGGATACCAGGAGATCCTCGGGTTACGAAGAGATACCCGAACGATTTATTGAGGATACCAAGAGATCCTAGAATTATTATTGAGGATACCAGGAGATCCTCAGGGATACTAAGAGATCCCCAAATGATTTATTGAGGATACCAAGAGATCCTAGAATTATTATTGAGGATACCAGGAGATCCTAGAATTATTATTGAGGATACCAGGAGATCCTCGGGATACCAAGAGATCCCCGAACAATTTGTTGAGGATACCAAGAGATTCTCGGGATACCAGGATATCCGCGATGATAAATATCCGGTTGTGGCTTGTATCTCTATTCATTGATTGTGTTTGTTCTCTGTTACTGTTTTACTTATTTTCTTGTTGGATTTCTGCTGTGATTATACTCATATTGTCTCCTCATTATCATAGTGATTATTGTATATTTCTCAGTATGGCCATGACCTTCCTCGTCACTACCCAACCGAGGTTAGTCTTGGCACTTACTGAGTACCGCTGTGGTGTAATCATGCCTCTTCTGCGCATGTTTTTCATGTGCAGATCCAGGTAATTATGATCCGGCACATTATCAGTGATCCAGGAGTGATATTCAAAGACTTTGAGGTATATCTGCCACATCCGCAGACCAGGAGTCTCTATCTTATTCCAGCTGTAGTATATGATTTTCCTTTCTTTTGGTTGTGTAGAAATTTCGGAGTTAGAGCAGTGTATTACTTTCTATTAGCCTGTGGTTCCAGTGAGATTCCGGGTTTTGGGATTTCTATTTCAAAATTTGTAGAGTCAAAGTGTATGTGCCAAGTGGCAAGTTGTATACTTCCTGAAGTTATTTAACTTTTGACTTAAATATTTCCTTATTGGTTGTTACTTCCGCACTGTCAGGCTTACCTAGTCGTTGTGACTAGGTGCCGTCATGACGTGTTCACGATTAGTGAATTAGGGTTGTGACAGCTGGTAATACATGAAACAGCTAATCATCAACTAATTCGGAGAACACAACTAAACCACAAACATGAACGGACTAAGTGACGAAACTAATTAATTGACTCAACAATCTATATAACATATGCCAATCGACAGGGGAAAAATTGGACCAGAAAAAGGGTCTGAAGAGGAAGAAGCAGTAATTTGACAGAAATCAACGAAACTCAAAACCACCAGATAACAACAACAATAAAAACAAACAAAAAAACAAAAAGGAAAGAAGAGGAAATTTAAGAAAAACTTAACTGATTTTCAGATTCCAACTTGCATGCCTTTGAAATTGGTTTCCAGTTAGTATTATACGTCTATTTCGTCAGAAATAGTCTTATAATACTAACTAGAAACCTATTCGACCCTGACAGCTTTCAAATAGCTCGAACCGCGTAACCCTAGATCCGTCATTCGACGAGTTTTACTCAGATTCGAGCCAAGTTGGTTAGGAATTAAGAATGAGAAGGTCAATAGGATTATTGGGTGTTAGTTTGGGACAGTTTAGAGGTGGCTCCGCCACCAGAGAATCTTGTGGCGGCGCTAGGGTTCGTGGCTTAAAATCAATATTCGAGGGGCTAGGCTCAGATTCGAAGGGAAATAACAGGAATTTGGGAAAGAGGAGGTCAAGGGGAAAAGGTGGTGTAATTTTGGAGATGTTTTGTTACTGACCACCGCCGTGGGCGATTTCCGGCTGGCAGTCAGCGGCGGCGTTACATGGGAGGTCAGAGAGATGAGGGAAGGGAAGTTGGGGGCTCAGGTTTTGGGGGTGGGGGGTGGGGGTGTTTGGTATATTGAATTTGATCTGATACTATGGACCGTTGGATCATTATGAACCAATTGTCCAGATTAAAAATGGGAGGGAAAAATGGGGTCGTTTCATTTAGTGAGAGCTGGGTCGGTGCGGGAAGTGGGTCGGGTATTAGGCGAAGGGATCGGGACCATTGGATGGTAAGATTCCAACGGTCGAGATTGAGCGTGACGAAACGACGTCGTTTGGTGGATGTGGGGGACGAGTCTCTTGGACCGTTGATGAGGTTAGATTAACGGCCCAGATTGGGAATGACAAAAACGACGTCATTTGGACGTCTATGGAGCCTGATCAGCTGGACCGGATAAGGGGTGAGGCTTGGGCTGTTGAATTGGGCTAAATATTTGGCCCAATCCGATTTTCTTCTAAATTTCTGTTTTCTTTTCTTTTTCTTTTTATTTCCTAACAAAAATCCTAGATTAAATTATAAAAACTAAAATTATCTAAAAATGCTAATTAACTCTATATAAAAATTATCACATAAAGTTAAACACCAATTAACATTAAAATCACACAACTAGACACTAAATGCTAAAAATGCAAAGTAACATTATTTTTGTGATTTTTCATTTTTGTAAAATAACTTAATTACTCCTAATTGTAAAGTTAAATCCTAAGAATGCAAATGCGACATATTTTGTATTTTCATTAATTTAACAAATAAACATGTATGGACAAATGCGAACAATAAGAGAAAAATAGTACGTAATTCAAAAATTACACACAAAAGAAAACTATTTTATTTTGAATTTTTTGGGAGCAGTTCTCATAGAGGGCAAAAATTACGTGCTTACAGCTGCCCCTCTTTGTTCGAAAACACGAAGAGTTTTCGTGCAAAGATAAAGTGAGTGAGCAATTTTTGCCCGTTTGAGTACTCCGTGTGAAGCATCTTTGAAAGATTTGACCGAACCTTTGCTTCAAAAGGTCTCCTACATATCCCTGGCTAAAAGGGAATCAGGTCAATGTAGTTCGGGAAGTTTTGGTAGCTGGGACTACCATGGGACTATGATTTTGCTATTACTGTTGTTGCATGCTGCTACCGCTGCTTAACGATCTCCTTATTACATCGTGCTAAACAGAAAATAAGAAGCTAGACTAAACTAGTTTATGAATTACAAAATCTTATCTATATATTCAGGCTTGCTCTTGTCGCCTTGATTTCTTGTTGACTTGCTTCCTCAGATGTTTCTTCATTTCTAACTTGACTCGTCGGCCTTTCTTGATTGCCAAACTCGGACTGTTTATTTCCTTCTTGTGAGCTTCGAATTATTTTTCTTCGAAGCATGAACTGACCATCACTGCCTTCCTTCTAATTTTTGAATTTATGCTGGGAGTTTCTGTTGTAACCCTTCGCTTTACTCACTTTAAACTTCAATGTATTCCTTTGTTTTATGGGCGGGCTCCCAACTTCAAACTTGAAAATGTAATGAGTGAAATGTGTTCCTCTGTTATCTGGGCAGGCTCCCAACTTCAATACTTGAAACGTAAAGACTAGAATGTATTCCTCTGTTATATGGGCAGGTTCCCAACTTCAACTCTTGAATCTTAAAGACTGGAATGTATTCCTCTGTTATATGGGCGGGATCTCAACGTCAACTCTTGAAACTTAAAGACTAAAATGTATTCCTCTGTTACATGGGCGGGCTCCCAACTTCAGCACTTGAAATATAATGACTGGAATGTATTCCTCTGTTATATGGGCGGGCTCCCAACTTCAACACTTGAATATAAAGACTAAAATGTATTCCTCTATTATATGGGCGGGCTCCCAACGTCAACTCTTGAAACTTAAAGACTGGAATGTATTCCTCTATTATATGGGCGGGCTCCCAACTTCAGCACTTGAAATATAATGACTGGAATGTATTCCTCTGTTATATGGGCGGGCTCCCAACTTCAACACTTGAAATATAAAGACTGAAATGTATTCCTCTGTTATATGGGCGGGCTCCTAACTTCAACACTTGAAATATAAAGACTGGAATGTATTCCTCTATTATATGGGCGGGCTCCCAACTTCATCACTTGAAATATAAAAAATGAAATGTATTCCTCTGTTATATGGGCGGGCTCCCAACGTCAACTCTTGAAACTTAAAGACCGAAATATATTCCTCTGTTATATGGGTGGGCTCCCAACGTCAACTCTTGAAATATAAAGACTGGAAGGCATTCCTATGTTATATGGGCGGGCTCCCAACTTCAACACTTGAAATATAAAGACTGGAATGTATTCCTCTGTTATATGGGCTGGCTCCCAACGTAAACTCTTGAAACTTAAAGATTGAAATGTATTCCTCTGTTATATGGGCGGGCTCCCAACGTCAACTCTTGAAACTTAAAGACTGAAATGTATTCCTCTGTTATATGGGTGGGCTCCCAACTTCAACACTTGAAATATAAACGGCATCGTTCTCCTTGCGTCCTGAACCGTTTTCCTTCTAACTTGAATTATCCTCCTCCAAAACTGCTTCCCTCAGAACTAGTGTTTCATTCTTCTCCCAACCGCTGGGGATAACATTGCTGGGGAATTATTGATTTACCCGCTGGGGAATTATTTACTTACCTGTTGGGGATAATACTGCTGGGGGAATTTCATTCCTTCAAAATTGGTGCTTCACTTTTCCGAAGATTGCTGGGGGGTGGTGACCCTGGCTTTCTGCTTTTACTGAGCGCAAGTTCTATCCTTTTGTTATGTCCGCTGGGGATACAACCTCCTTCATTAAAACTTGTTATTTTCCTTCTTTCCACACTACTGGCGATAACACTGGTTCCAGGACCACTTCCCTTAAGACTGGTGTTATCTTTCTTCTTCCCCGAGTGGATATCTGGATTCCAGAAAATTTTCAAAAATGAAAGGAAAATTTTCTGCTCCAGTTTGATAATCTTCCTTGTGGCCTGCCTTTCTGCCATCAATTTCATTCCCTTTCCCTGCTTCAAATCAAAGAAATTTTTTTTAGTTTAAAATGTGGTGAGTGGTCGTGCCACTCCTGTTGGGGATGATCTTTCTTCCTTTTCTCCTTTCCCTGCTCTATGTTCCATTGCACTATCAAAACTTGTTGGGGATGATATTATTTGCCGGGGATGATATTCCTGTTGAGGATAGTTTTCCCTTTCTTCCTTCCCCGATCTGTGTTGTCCGACCCTCTTGGGAATTGGTCGATAATCTGTCGGGAATGCTCCTTCTTTCCGATTATCCTTATTCACAAATCTCGCAACTGTTGTTTTCCCGCCTTCGCTCTATATTTTCCCCGAAATCCTAGACCAACCCATCATTTTGGTCTTGCAACAAACATATTTCTCGTTCCATTGTATTATCTTGGGACTGTCCTATCCATATTTTTGCTTCGCACCATCTTGGAAACTGGTAGTAAGCTCTGAAAATCCTTATAAAAATAAACTACTTATTGAAAAATCTCAAATAAACGAAATGAAAAATGATGAAGATAGAAAAGAAAAATCTTTCTGAACAACTGCTGGGGGAAGAAAAAGGAAAAGAACTTATCTGAATGGTATAATCGATCCCAATGGTTATGTCGTGCATTCCGGATCTAACCAACCCAGTCTATTTATCAATCCATCTTTCTGACGGCCTCATTTTGCTGGGGATCACCAGGCACCCAATTCTTTGTCAAATGCAGATCCTTTCCGCCTCAATGGGTTAACATAAATTTTGTCTGGGTGGTGCAACATTGATGCTAAAGTGGCCAAAGCATCGGCAACCTCATTATGAACTCTTGGGATGTGTCTGAACTCCACTGAACGGAATCGCTTACTCAGATCATGAAAGAATTGTCGATATGGTATGAGCTTCAAATCCCGTGTTTCCCATTCACCTTGAATCTGATACACCAGGGGATCCGAGTCTCCCAAGACCAAGACGTCCTGGACATTCATGTCTGCAGCTAACCGTAAGCCTAAAATGCATGCCTCATACTCGGCCATGTTGTTGGTACAATAGAAACGTAGCTGAGCCGTAACAAGATAATAATGTCCTGTTTCAGAAATAAGTACCGCTCCTATTCCAACTCCCTTTGCATTTGCAGCTCCGTCAAAGAGAAGCTTCCACCCTGGTTCCTCGGTTAATTCTAACTCATCTATATGCGTCACTTCTTCATCAGGAAAATATGTCCTCAAAGGCTCGTATTCTTCATCGACAGGATTCTCAGCCAAGTGATCGGCCAATACTTGGGCTTTCATGGCCGTCCTCGTTACATAGACGATGTCGAACTCTGTAAGTAATATTTGCCATTTCGCCAATCTCCCTGTGGGCATAGGCTTCTGGAAAATATACTTTAATGGATCCAAGCGTGAAATGAGATAAGTAGTATATGATGATAGATAATGCTTCAATTTCTGTGCCACCAAAGTTAGTGCGCAACATGTCCTCTCGAGCTGAGTGTACTAAACCTCATAGACTGTAAACTTCTTGCTGAGATAATAGATGGCTTGCTCCTTCCTTCCTGTAATGTCGTGTTTCCCTAGTATGCAACCAAATGAATTCTCCAGGACCATTAGATAGAGAATTAACGGTCTTCCCAGCTCGGGTGGAACCAACACAGGTGGGTTTGATAGATACCCTTTGATTTGGTCAAATGCTTCTTGACATTTTGCCGTCCATTCTACCGCATCATCTTTCTTCAGTAGCCGAAAAATGGGTTCACAAGTCACCGTGAGTTGAGCGATGAACCTGCTGATATAATTCGGCCTTCCCAACAAACTCATTACTTCTGTTTTGTTCTTCGGTGGTGGCAATTCTTAGATGGACTTGATTTTTGACGGGTCTAACTCAATGCCTCGCCAACTGACAATGAATCCCAATAATTTTCCGAATGGAACACCAAATGCACATTTGGCCGGGTTGAGCTTAATATCATACCTTCGAAGTCTTTGTAAGAACTTCCTTAGATCTGCTATGTGGTCTGCCTGATGCTTGGATTTTATGATCACATCATCCATGTACACCTCAATCTCTTTGTGTATCATGTCATGAAACACAGTAGTCATTGCTCTCATGTATGTGGCCCCAGCATTCTTCAAGCCAAATGGCATTACCCGGTAGCAATAAGTTCCCCACAGCGTAATGAAAGCCGTCATTTCCGCATCTTCTTTATCCATCAGAATCTGATGATACCCCGCATAGCAATCCATAAAAGACCCGATCTCACATCCGGCACAATTATCGATCAAGATATGGATGTTGGCCAATGAAAAGTTGTCCTTTGGGCTCGCCCTGTTCAGATTGCGATAATCGACATATACCCTGATCTTCCCATCTTTCTTTGGCACGGGCACCACATTAGCCAACCAATCAAGATATCGAGTGACCCGAATAACCTTTGCATGCAGCTGCTTGGTTACTTCTTCTTTAATCTTCACACTCATATATGTTTTGAACTTCCTCAATTTCTGCTTGACGGGAGGGCATGCCGGGTCAGTGGGCAATTTGTGAACCACTAAATCAGTGCTTTAACCCGGCATGTCATCGTACCACCATGCAAAAACGTCTTTGAATTCAACAAGTGCTTTGATTAGTTCTTCCCTTATGTTTGGCTCGATATGGATGCTTATCTTAGTTTCCCTGATGTCATTTGCACCCCCTAGATTGACGGCTTCAGTGTCATTCAGATTGGGCATGGATTTCTCTTCAAATTGGCTCAACTCTCTATTTATCTCTTCGAAGGCTTCATTCTCATCGTATTCCGATCCATCATCATAATCGACCTCTTGTATAGTTAGTTCGGAATCAGATTGATTTTTTAGACAAGGTTGAAGAACCATTGTGCATGCCATGTCATTAGAACCAGTATAAAGGGAATTGTTCAGAAAGAGAAAAGAAGAAAACAAAATTAAAACAAAATAAGAAGAGAAAACTTTCACTTTATTAAAATACGGGATAACAAGGTTTCACACTTCTGCCGAGTAATAAAACAAAAATTGGATTACAACCCTGGAATAATCCAGATGACAAGAAAGAAAAATCCAGAACCTACTACCAAGACTCCCTCCGGGTAGGAAGAGGAGTAGCCGTCCAATTGTTGATATTGGCCCTAGGCCCCACAAACTGTATATCTGCCCTACTGGAACCTTCTCCAGCTTCTATCACATTGATTTCGGCAAACAACCTTTCAAAACCCAGATCCAGATCTCCATATGACCCAATCAATGGTCCGAGAACTTTTGGGACTGACAACTTTCTGCTACCTGCTCTGACAAAGGATCTGGAGAGACACGGAACCCGCTTGGGAAGAACCCAAACTCTCTTCCTCAACTTTCGAGCTCGTCTTACATCTGCTATCGTAGGCTTGAATCCCACCACAAAAGTATCCAGATTCTTGGGCAAAGAAACTGGCTGGACAATACCCTGCAGATCAACCCCCAAACCTTTTCCTGGTACAAACCCGCTATTTAACATTTCCGAGGCTATCATGAAGGTCGCAGCTGCGATTCTGGGAAGTGGAAGGTCTTCGCCCTCAGAAATTTTATCCACTGAGACAGCATCAAAAACCTGGTAAACTCATGGGCCTTTGTCATCATCAGTTTCTATGAACAGCACAATGGCATCTCCCACAGTGCCTGTACCGTCATCCCCGTGAACCACTATCTCTTGCCTATCCCACTCAAATTTCATAATCTGGTGTAATGTAGAAGGCACTGCATTGGTGGCATGGATCCAGGGTCGACCCAACAGAAGATTGTATGATACTGCCATGTTTATCACTTGGAATTCCATGGTAAATTCCACTGGACCAATGGTCAATTCCAGTATGATATCACCCACCGTGTCAGTACCACTCCCATCAAAACCTCGGACGCAGATGTTGTTCCTGTGAATCCGATCATTATCAACCTTTAGCTTATTCAGAGTAGATAAAGGACAGATGTTGGCGCTCGACCCGTTATCAATCAATGCTCGAGTGAACACCGATTCTTCACATTTCACGATCAAGTAGAGGGTTTTGTTGTGTTCTGTACTCTCTATCGGCAATTCATCGTCAGAAAATGTCACTCGGTTTACTTAGAAGATTTTGTGCGCTATCCTCTCCAAGTGGTTTACAGAGATTTTATCCGGAACATGGGCCTTGTTCAGGATTTTCATCAGTGCCTGGCAATGGTCGCTGGAATGGATCAACAATGACAGCAACGAAATTTGTGCCGGGGTCTTTCTCAATGGCTCCACAATGGAGTAGTCTTATGCCTTCATTTTGTTCAAAAACTCCTCAGCCTCTTCCTCTGTCACGGGTTTCTTTATGACTGGTGGGTTGGACCTTCTTAACTCTACGGGAGCAAAACACCTTCCCGAACGAGTTAACCCCTGGGCCTCGCATATTTCTTCCACAACCTCCTTCCCCTTGTACATTACCGTCGCTTTACTGTAGCTCCATGGCACGGCTTTCTCGCTGATTATCGGCATTTGTATTACCGGCCTGATAATAACTGGTTCTATGTGGACCCCCTTCACAACTACCACAGGTGTGCTTGATACTCCCTGCAGCACTACCTTGAATGGTTCTGGCTTCTTTGCAGCAACAGATGAATTCTTCCCTATCACCACCACTGGCTTGCTGTCTATCCTTTCCAACTGTACCACTGCTTTTCCACTGGTCGACTTTTCTTCAGGACTAGCTTCACTGGCCTGGATCATCATCACTGTCTGTGAGGGCTTCTTAAGCTCCCCTCCCTTGTGCACTAGTTCGATCAAATGGGTCTCCTGGTGCGTGGGTAGCGGATTCTGATTAATGTTTGGCGCTTCTGGAGCCTGGACCTCGATCCTATTTGTATCGATAAGCTCTTGCATGGCATTCTTCAACTTCCAACATTTCTCAGTATCGTGTCCGGGAGCCCCTGAACAATATTCACAGCTCGCTGATGGATCAAGATTTCTAGGCAGGGGATTTGGCAATTTGGGCTCAATGGGATTCAGCAAGCCTAACTACCTCAATTTGTGGAACATGGCGGTATAGGATTCTCCTAGCGGAGTATATTTCCGCTTATTCTCATTCTTGAAAGCTTGATTTCCCCAAAACCCTGACCCTAGAGGATTTCTATAGGCCCTCGGAGGTGGATATGTGTTTTGTGGAAGCGGATATGTGTTCTGTGGAGGTGGGTAGGTATTTTGGGGAGCCAGCGCGCACCATTGCGGGCAAGCCGGAGGCTGGGTGTATGTCTGGGCTTGATGGATGGAGAAGTGTGGTTCTTATGGTGGGTAGTAGGGCTGTGGAGGGTAATTTGGGGTGTGTGGGTAATTTGGGTGATGGGGTATGGATTGGTAGTGAGGGGAAGGACCTCTCGATCTGGACCAACTACCTGCCTCTACCGTTGCGACCTCTTCTCTTCTTTTCTTCCCGAGCGCACCTCCCGTGCCGCTCTGAATGGCCTGAGTGGTTGCTTTAATTGCCGAATAGCTCAGGATCTTATTGGACTTAAGTCACTCTTCAATCATACCGCCCATTTTTTCCACCTCGTTGAAAGATTTGCCAACTGACGTCACCAAGTGACCAAAGTAAGTTGGCTCTAGAGTCTGCAAAAAGTAGTCTACCATTTCCTCCTCCCTCATCGGAGGATCAACTCTTGCTGCCTGTTCTCTCCACCGGAACCCAAATTCTCGAAAGCTTTCCCCGGGCTTCTTCTCAAGTTTCAGCAATGTGAGACGGTCAGGGACGATCTTAAGGTTGTACTGAAAGTGACCTGTGAATGCTTGTGCTAGATCGTCCCAGGTGTACCACCTGCTCGGATCCTGTCTTGTGTACCATTCCATTGCAGAACCACTTAGACTTTGACCAAAGTAAGCTATTAGTAGCTCATCTTTACCACCTGCTCCTCTCATCTTGCTGCAAAAACCTCGCAGATGTGCCATTGGATCACCGTTCCCCTTGTATAGATCAAACTTTGGCATCTTGAACCCTGCCGGCAATTGAACGTCAGGAAAAGGACACAGGTCCTTATAGGCCACGCTGACCTGTTTGCCTAACCCATGCATGTTCCTGAAGGACTGCTCCAGGCTTTTAAATTTTTGAAGCACTTCGTCCTGCTCTGGGCTCTTAGCCGGCTTTTCAATCTCTGTCGGGACCTCAAAGTGGGGATTATAGACACGTGGCTTGGGTGCTTTGAATATCGGTTCAGGGGGGTAATATTGGTTATCGTGAGCCTGAAACAGCTGCTCACTAGAAGATCTTTGTAGCGTGGCTGGTGGGGGTGCCACGAAAACAGGAACATTTGGTGGGGGAAGGTTCTGATTGGGTGGTGGAGCTTGGGGATCATAGGGATTTCTTCCCTGATAGTAGTGGTGACTTGGGAAGCTTGTCGAAGGGCCGTGGGGAGGGTATTCCGGTGTGTGTCCTGGTGGGAGAGTAGGAGTAATGGCTGGTTCGGGCCCCTTCTGTACCCTAGCTAAGGCTAGTTGCATTTTTTTCATCTCCTGTCTCATCTTATCCATTTCCTCCTTCAGCGTTTGATTCTCCGTCCTTTCCTCCTCGACACTTTGGTCTGAACTAGTCATGTTTCTTAGTATGGGCCCTTTGGATCTTGTTTGGTAATGGTAATCTGCCAGAACATTCTAACAAACTAACTGTTTTGAAATATCTGGATAACAACAAACTTGTCAGCGTTAGAGTTTAACATATATTGCAATTGCACATTTGGGGGATGCAATGTTTTTAGGCAGTTTAACCATTTCTAACATGTTTTTGCTCCAACCGCATGCATCATCCCGACTTATTTTACTTGTTCCTCATTTAAGTTTTTCAGAAACTTTCCTTTATTTGCCTTCTTTTCTCTCTTTTTCTTTCTTTCTTTTTCTTTCTTTTATTCACTTTGCCTTTTTCTCTTTTTCTTTTAGTGGTGGTCGAATCTTATATGGATTGCCTACGTATCACGTCCCTGCATGAATCAGACCGCGCGTAGTTCTGTCATAAGTGAAAAATAAAGACACCAATTTTTGGTAAATTCATTTCATTACCGAAACATTCTATTACAAGCTACCCACTTGGAAAAGGAAAAACAAAATACAGACTCCGAACCCCTAGCATAATTTGAGGTGAAAAGAGAAACACACTGACAGACAACAGACTCTTAAAAACAACAAATACAGACTTGGACTAGGGATACATTAATGCTTTGAATTTTGGTACCCGCGGGGCATCGTTCGGCCTTTCCGCGGGCTTTGGTGCAAGGCCCCTTTGCAAGCTTTTCAATTCTTCCATAATCTGGTGGACGTAGCCCATGACTGAAGCAAATAGGGTAGTACGGGGCATTTCCTCACATGCTAGGCACCTCATGGTGATGTAGTTCCCGATCTCTTCGATTATACCACTGATTCTATCCCTTTCCATAAGCAGTTGCCCTATTCATTGATTCTTTGCTCCCAGCACTTGAGCGTTGTCAGCGAGTTGATCCTGGAACTTATCCATTTGTTCTTCCATTCGTGCCATCAAATCATAGCAGCGCTTCCTATTAGTTCTGGCATCTCGAGTTTGTTTAAAGACCCGTTCTCTGAGAGCGAATTTTGTTTCTCTTAATATAGCAATGGTCCATTCATAATCCCTCTTCACTTGAAGCAGGTGCTTGGTTCGCGCTACTGTACTTTTGCCCATCTGGCGCGAATTCTTGCTATGTTAGCTTCTGCCCTTTCCAAACCCTCTCGGCTTTTAATGACCTGATTTCTCAACCCATCTATCATCCTTTTGTCGGTCCGACTTCTCTGTTGGTTGTTGGCATCCATTCTGACTCGTCGGATTTAGGCTTTTAGGGCCTCGTTTTCTTGGGTCAACCTGTTCTTTTCTCCCGTATCAGTATCAACTTGCAAGCTATTTTCATATTTCAGGTCCGCAATTTGCTGTTTTAGCTTACCAATTTGAATCCGATAGCCTTCTTCTCTTGCCAACCAAACTCATTGTTCTTGCGAGTCATCTATGAATTACTGGACATGGGCCCTTTTAGCAGGCCTCTGATGAGTGTGGAATCTTTTCCCGAACCATGCATCATACTTTGGGTCTACCTCGCCTTTGGCCAAATCTCGTACCATAGTTTTGGGCTCAAGGAATCTACATTCGTGCCACAACTTGCGAATTGTATCTTCCGAGAACGTGGCTTTCGGACTCAACTCGATGACATGCTTGCTCAAATCTTCATCGTTAGGGACAACCTGGAACCTTCCTAATTGACGCAATACCCGATGGGGAGCGTATGGTTGGATACTACGGACACCCATCAAAGGAACATAACATTCTTTTGCCGACATGTATACTGCTTCAGTAGCGGGAAACCACCCAAATGCCCATTCAATTTGGTCCCCTGTTAGGGATCTCAGTCGTACAAACCAATCTTCAGTACCCTCAGGGAATGCGACACCCGTTACCCGCTTCTCAAACTTTTCAATGCAGCTTAAACCAGTCAGCCCGTAGTTCATATACCTCACCCAATGACAGAGATGCTCTTGTATCCACAACTGAAGTAATAGATTGCAACCTTGGAAAAAACTTCCTCCCTCCTTACACACAGTCAATGCTCGGTACATTTCTGATAAGATCAGGGGAACTATAGTGCTGTCAGACCTTTTCATTGCGACATCGACCATCCCCACAAGACCTATCTCTATTTTCTTATCTTTTCGTGGGCAGACCACGATTCCCAAGAATGCTGTTATGAATGCCAAGGTTCGTCGTGCTTCCCATTTACTTCTGTTTCCGGCATGAGTCAGTCCCAAATTTAGCTCGTCAAAACTACGCGGATTAGCATAACACTGATATAAGAACTTAAGAGCGCAACATCCTTTTGATAAATCGTTATTTTGCACAGTCCGGCTAATATTAAACAAATCCAGAAAGCAGTGTGGAGATACCGGCCTTGGTGAAAACAGATACTGACCTCTCAAATTCCCATTCATACCTGCATAACCTGCTACTTCTTCTAGTGTGGGTGTAAGCTCAAAACCCGCAAAGCGAAACACATTTCAGGTCGGGTCCCAAAATGGTATTAAAGCCTCGATGACATCCGCCCTTGCCCTGACATTCAGTAGACTGATGAGACCCCCCAAGATTCTGACCACTATTTCTTTGCTGCTTTTTTCCAAATTGTTCCACCACATATGGAGCTAGAGAGGGACCTCGCTAAAGACGGTGAAGGGTTTGCTTTCACTTGTGCTCATCCTGCACATTTATTAAGGTGATTTAAACAAAAAGTAATAATTTATTTGACTCAAAAATGATTTGACTATTTTCTTATATAAAAAGAAAGATCTGATTTTCCGAACACGGCCTTTCAGCACTTCGGGGATGAAGATTTTAAGGTTGTGAGGGTCAACCGGTCAAAACTCTAAAAGAATGACCAAAAGTGGCCGTTTACGCAAAGTTAGCCTTCCGGCGTCCCTTTCGGGAACATTTGGCTATTTTTGACAAAAATAGCATCACTTGATTTATAATAAAAATTTTGACATTTTCTGGTTATTTTTGCAAAAAGGGGAAGTTGGACCCGATGAGGATTGCCTACGTATCTCACATCCTGTGAGAATCAAACCGACGTAGTTCGAGCTAGGAAAAATGAACTAGATTTAAAAAAACAAGACTCCTATCTTTTCGAAAACACCACTTCTTTCTTTTTCCACTTTTTTTCAAAATTTTGGCAGAGTTTCAACACTACTTGGGCATTGATTTTTCTGAAAATATGTAGTTATCTATACACTGTTATTTTCCTTTTCCACGATTTTCTAGCATTCCCAATTTTCGTAAGCCGGTCTGCATGCAAGTCTGAACAAATAAATGCATAAACCAAACAGGATGCAGCAGGATGGTCTTTTCACTTTAGGTTGCTTGTCCTAGACGGACCCAACCCCTGTGTTGAGTCCCCTAAGTCAAATGCACATAATTCAAATAAACGTTCCTGCTAGGGATCCGGCATGAGGCTTTATTATTCTAGGTTTAAAACCTGGGTTTATTGTTCTAGACCTGGCTTACCCGAGCAGACAACTCAAGCCGAGGGGGAGGCAGCGTACCGGGAATGCAAAAGCTTCACCGGCTTTGCAATTCATCCGAACCTCGTTCTAAATTGGGGGTAGACTCTATACAGAAAAGAAGTCACACGAAGTGCATCCTTCTTCATGATTTAGAAGACTCAGAGAGGAGATGGGTTTCGGCACAGTTTATATACAGTTCACAAAATATCAAAGCGATAAAAGCAACACTTAGCACATTAGGCCCAAACATATAACAAAAATCAGATAATATACAAGACAAATACAACACATATACCAAGCTCGAATTCTAAACCCTAAACCAAAAGTTCTGGGTATTTGGTCCCCAACGGAGTCGCCAAAGCTATCACACCACCTTTTTACGCTACCGCACCCCGCGAAGGTGTAGTAAAGGGAGTTTTTCCAATTAAAGGACAATCGAAATAGGATTTGTTATTGAGAGTTGGAGTCACCACTTGAGAGATTTATGGTGTCCCAAGCCACCGGTTTGAATCCCGAATCGAGGAAAAAGTTGACTCTATATTACAGTCTACGAACCAAAAATCCGGATAAGGAATTTTGTTAACCCGGTAGAAGGTGTTAGACATTCCCAAGTTCCGTGGTTCTAGCACGGTCGCTTAACTATTATATTTGGCTTATTTATCTGATTTATAACATGCTTTAACTTATGTGCAAACTTTAACTTTTAATCGCTTTTAATTATTTTTTAAGGAATTAAACGTCGTTTAAAATATATTTTTGGATCCCGTCACATGAAATGCACCCAGATCCTCGACACATTTTATTCAACGTTTTGGGATTTGGATTTGGGTCACATGAAATGCACATCCAAATTTAGGAAGGTAAAATTATTAAAGACGCGCCTAAAGTGACTAACACATTATTATTTTGGGGAATGCTGTGAAATTTGCTAAACTGCTCGTCCCGAAATCTAAGTATTTTAATATATACATTCATGAGGGCCCCACAATTTATGTATTTTTATTTGGCGAGGCTCGTCTCATTTATTATTTAAAGGCAAACGTAAAAGCAACTATGATTTGCTATTTTATTTTTATTTCTAAAAAAATAAGGAAAAGGCCCTAATTAATTAATAAGAGGAAAGTTGCCTCCAACATTAGGCCTAGAAGGACATTTGCAGCCCAATGAGCCCAGGTTCGAGCTTGGACGGGAGCAATGCAACACGAATTTGGGCAGCCCAATCAGCTCCAAACGAATTGGCTGATGGCCCAAACTGAAACAGTACTTTACTTACATTACCAGTATTGAACTAGTACTCAAATAACTTGGTATTTTAAACTATTGGGCTACGGAAATGAACTATATGAAACCATGAACTATTTGAACTTGTTTTTACAATTATTGAAAAGAATCAATGCTTAAGAACTGTCATGAAAAAAGATACTAACATTAGCCACTTTAATGATTCACGATTTCCTAATAGAACTGCTGAAGGACACATTGAGGCTAAAAACCATTCAAGCCTATTTTATAACTACTAAAATTAAACATTCAAAATAGGCCTTTTAGCTAAGGTTCTAAAAGAACTAATGAAATCAAGTCACACTATACAGTCGTAGTAAACTATCCAGGGAAATTTTGGCAGTCTACTACAATCCCTATATAGCCTGGTCATATTTAAATTACCTATTGAGAATGAAACAAGACAACCACTCCGGGTTTTATCTTATACTACGCTAAACAGATTCACAAAGGTCTTTAACAAGCAATTAACTATGACTAGTCATGAACTACTATGTACCATGAATTTGGCTATAACCAGTACTTAACAGGTGCAAGAACCAGCTAACAAGGAATTAACCACAATTGGTGATTTACTGGGAAAACTGATCCAAGAAAACTAGGCTATAATAGTCTATAGTCCAGTTATTACAAAGCTCAGTTCAGTTCAGCCAACGCAACTATAAACAAAAGTCTAAACATCCTTAACGAACAAAACATTCGAAGATACAAATACAGAAACTGAATTAAACTAAAATCTTCATGCTTCAATTACAAGTTCATCTTTTATATTTCAGCTTCACAATTATTGAAGTCAAGCTGTGTACCTGGAATTGGAATAGAAATGAAGTAGAAAAAAGATCAGCAGCAGCAATACGAGCAGCAATACAACACAACAAATAACAGCAGCAGCAATGGAACAGTAACACCAGCAAATGACCAGAAATACCAATCAGCACTAGCACACAGCAACTACTTGAACCCCCCAAACTTTTCAAAATCAAAACAGGACCAACTAACCCCAATGAAACAGTAACAAACTCTCAAATACTGACCCAAAAACTGAAAGTAAACTCCTATCTATATTTCTAAAAATCAGCCCTTTTAAGTTTGATCCCTTAACTTGATTTCAAAGACCAACCTTCACTCTCAAATTCTGACTTTTTAAGATTTAAAAAGCCAGCCCAAACTCTATGAAAAGAACTGAAAGAAATTGATTTCTATTCTCCAAAAAAATCCCCTAGGCTCTTAGAATGTTAACTCCTTTGTATTTTCAGTTCTATGGTCTCTAAGATGTTCCAAAAAAGAAGACCCTTAAACTGACTGCCTCCCCCTCTATTTATTACCCAGAATAGGCCCTGCCAGCTCTTAGGAGCACTTACACCATTAAGGAATGGATCAGCCCATAACATTCTCTTATAGCCCCACTACTATGTGTCTGGTGTCATTTTTTAACTAAAGGTTATGGGCACCACGTTTTTAGTTACCTTCTCTTAACACTTGACCCATACCAAATGTCTTGTTCCCCACTATTACTAAACAAATGTCTTATTTTAATACTTCTTGACAGTCCACTAATTCATTTCAAGTTTCAAAACCCAAATTACCCCTGAAACTAACTGAAATTACTATCATGCCCCAGCCCCTTTCAATCTGTAGCTACAACCGATTCCCTAACCAAATAAACTGAACACCAATTAACCCTAACTAATTCCTAATTAAATACCTGATTGAATCTACAACAGCTATTACCAATACAACTTATCAGGTTCAATCAAGCAGTTCAAGCTAGAACTCAAATTAGATTAAATGGCATTAAAAATGAGAACACTGATTCAGGACAATGATCGAATTGGACTATTAAAAACTGATACACACGCATACATGTGAATAGCTAACTTGGAAACAAGTTACATTTTCTAAATTGATCAGAAACAGAATGGAGTTACCCTGAAGCTGGTAATACATGAAACAACTAATCATCAACTAATTCGGAGAACACAACTAAACCACAAACATGAACGGACTAAGTGATGAAACTAATTAATTAACTCAACAATCTATATAACATATGCCAATTGACAGGTGAAAAATTGGACCAGAAAAAGGGTCCGAAGAGGAAGAAGCAGTAATTTGACAGAAATGAACGAAACTCAAATCCACCAGATAACAACAACAACTAAAACAAACAAAAAAACAAAAAGGAAAGAAGAGGAAATTTAAGAAAAACTTAACTGATTTTTAGATTCCAACCAGCATGCCTTAGAAATTGGTTTCCAGTTAGTATTATACGTCTATTTCGTCAGAAATAGGCTTATAATACTAACTAGAAACCCATTCGACCCTGACAGCTTCGAAACAGCTCGAACCGCGGAACCCTATATCCGTCATTCGACGAGTTTTACTCTGATTCGAGCCAAGTTGGTTAGGGATTAAGAACGAGAAGGTCAAGGTGATTATTGGGTGTTAGTTTGGGACAGTTTAGAGGTGGCGCCACCACCGAAGAATCTTGTGGCGGCGCTAGGGTTCGTGGCTTAAAATCAATATTCGAGGGGCTGGGCTTGGATTCGAGGGGAAATAACAGGAATTTGGGAAAGAGGAGGTCAAGGGGAAAAGGTGGTGTAATTTTGGAGGTGTTTGCTGACTGACCGCTGCCGTGGGCGATTTCTGGCTGGCGGTCAGCGGCGGCATTACATGGGAGGTCTGAGAGATGAGGGATGGGAAGTAGGGGGCTCAGGTTTGGGGGGTGTTTGGTATATTGAATTTGATCCGTTACTGTGGACCGTTGGATCATCATGAGCCAATGGTCCAGATTAAAAATGGGAGGGCAAAACGGGGTCGTTTGGTTTAGTGAGGGCTGGGTCGGTGCGGGAAGTGGGTCGGTTATTGGACGAAGTGATCAGGATCGTTGGATGGTAAGATTCCAACGATCGAGATTGAGCGTAACGAAACGACGTCGTTTGGTGGATGTGGGGGACGAGTCTCTTGGACTGTTGATCAGGTTAGATTAACGGCCCAGATTGGGCGTGACAAAAATAACGTCGTTTGGACGTCTATGAAGCCTGATCAGCTGGACCGGATAAGGTGTGAGGTTTGGGGTGTTGAATTGGGCTAATTATTTGGCGCAATCCGATTTTTTTCTATATTTCTATTTTCTTTTCTTTTTCGTTTTATTTCCTTATAAAAATCCTAGATTAAATTATAAAAACTAAAATTAACTAAAAATGCTAATTAACTCTATATAATAATTATCACATAAAGTTAAATACCAATTAACATTAAAATCACACAACTAGACATTAAATGCTAAAAATGCAACGTAACATTATTTTTGTGATTTTTTATTTTTGTAAAATAACTTAATTACTCCTAATTGTAAAGTTAAATCCTAAGAATGCAAATGCGACATATTTTGTATTTTCATTAATTTAACAAATAAACATGCACGGACAAATGCGAACAATAAGAGAAAAATAACACGAAATTCAAAAAATTACACTCAAAAGAAAACTATTTTATTTTGAATTTTTTGGGAGTAGTTCTCGTATAGGGCAAAAATTACGTGCTTAAAATAGGTAGTCATCACAAACATGAATTGAGCTGACTTGGTCAGCCTATCTACGATCACCCAAACTGCATCGAACTTCGACTAAGTCCATAGAAGTCCAATAACAAAATCTATAGTGATGTGCTCCCATTTCTACTCAGGAATCTCTAACTCCTGAAGCAACCCACTGGGCCACGGATGCTCATACATCACCTGTTGGCAATTTAGGCACCGAGCAACATAATCCACTATGTCTTTTTCATCCTCCTCCACCAGTAATGCTATCTCAAGTCCTGATACATCTTTGCGGCACCAAGATGAATAGAGTACCACGAGCTATGAGCCTCTTACAGAATCAACTCACGCAAACCATATACATTAGGCACATATAAGCTGCCCTACATCCTCAATGCACCATCATCCCCCATAGTGACATCCTTAGCATCACCATGCTAGACCGTGTCTGTAAGAACAAGCAGATGGGGTCATCATACTGACGCTCTTTGATACTATCATAAAGAGACGACCGAGAGACCGCATAAGCCAAAACTTGACTTAGCTCAAAAATATCCAATCTCACAAATTGGCTGGCTAAGGCCTGAATATCCAACACCATAGGTCTCTCTGTTGCTGGTAGATATACTAAACTCCCCAAACTCTCTACCCGGTGACTCAAAGCATCGGTCACCACATTAGCCTTCCCAGGGTGGTACAAAATTGTGATATCATAATCCTTAAGCATCTCTAACCACCTTATCTAGCAAAATTTTAGATCCTTATGCTTGAGTAGATGTTACAAACTTCGATCATCAGTGTAGATATGACAAAGGACATTGTACGGATAATGCCTCCAAATCTTCAAGGCATGAACAATAGCAACTAACTCAAGGTCGTGGATATGATAGTTCTTTTCATCCACCTTCAGTTGTCTGGATGCGTAGGCAATCACCCTACGGTTCTGCATCAACACCATACCGAGACCAACTCGCAACGCATCATAATAAATAGTATAAGACCCCGAACCTGAAGGCAATACCAATAGTGGGGCTGAAGTCAAAGCTATCTTCAGCTTTTGGAAGCTCTCCTCACACTCTTTCGCCCACCTACATGGAGCACCCTTCTGGATCAGTCTGGTCATAGGCGCTGCAATAGATCAGAATCACTCAATAAATTGACGGTAATACCTCACCAAACCAAGGAAACTCCAGATCTCTATAGCTGAGGACGGTCTGGGCCAACTCTATACTGCTTCCACCATCTTCAAATCAACCTTGATCCCCTTACTAGACATTACCTGACCCAAAAATGCCACAGAATCCAACCAGAATTCACATTTGGAGAAATTTGCATATAATTTCTTTTCTCTCAAGGTCTGAAGTATTGTCCTCAGGTGTTGTTCATGATCTTCCCAACTCCAGGAGTATACCAAAATATCATCAATAAAGACAATGATGAATGGGTCAAGATAAGGCTGAAATACACTGTGCATCAAATGCATAAATGTTGTCGGGGTGTTGTCAGCCCGAATGATATCACAAGGAACTCCTAATGACCATGCCGAGTCTTGAAAATGATCTTCAAGATATACGGCTCCCGAATCTTCAACTGATGATAACTTGAATGCAAGTCAATCTTGCAAAATACTCCGTTACCCTGTAACTGATCAAATAAGTCATAAATACGAGGCCAAGGATACATGCTCTTCACTGTGACTTTGTTCAACTGGCGATAATCAATGCATATATGCATAGAACCATCCTTTTTCTTCACAAACCAGACAATAACACCCCAAGGTAACACACTGGGCCAGATGAAGCCCTTATCAAGCAATTCCTATAATTGTTCCTTCAACTCCTTCAACTCAGGAGGGGCCATCCGATAAGGGGGAATAGATATGGGTTGAGTGCCCGGCAACAAATCAATGCCAAAATCAATATCTTTGTCCGGTGGTATACACAGAAGATCAGCTAGAAACACATCAGAGAAATCCCTTACTATGGGGACTGACTCAACTATAGGGGTATCAATACTGACATCTCTCACATAAGCTAGATACGTGTCACACCCCTTCTCAACCACTCGTTGAGTTTAAAGAAATGAAATAACTCTATTGGAGTATAATCTAGGGTACCCCTCAACTCTAATCGCGGTAAACCTAGCATAGCTAGCATCACGATCTTGGCGTGATAATCAAGGATAGCATAATGGGGCAAAAAATAGTCCATGTCCAAGATAATATCAAAATCTACCATGATGAGAAATAATAAATTGGCTTTGGTCTCAAAGGCACAAAGTGCAATCAAACAAGACCGATACATGCGGTCCACAATAAGAGAATCTCCTACAAGAGTAGGTACATAAACAGGGGAACTCAAACAATTTCGAGATACGCCCAAATACGGGGAAAAATAAGATTACACTTGAGAATAAGTGGAGCCTGCATCAAATAAAAGTGATGCATCTCTATGACATACCGGAACAATACCTGTAATGATAGAATCAGAAGCAACAGCCTCTATACGAGTAGGAAGGGCATAGTATCTGGCCTGGCCTCCCCCCTATAGGGTGACTTCTACCTCCCCGACCTCCACCCTGAGCTGGCTGAGCAGATGGGGTACTTAGAAGGGGTACTTTCAGGGGTGCACCCCTTCTAAGTCTGGGGAAATCCCTCACCATCTAGCGAGTGTCGCCACACTCAAAACAAGCTTTAGGAGGACGTCGCGGCTATGGCTAGCTCGGGCCAAGTCTGCTTGACTGACTGCTGAAAGTACCCCGTGTAGGAGGCGCACTAGATACTGAAGGTGCATAATAAGGCTCCTGAGGTCTAGGAGGATCTAGAATACCATTGGCGGTAGGAAGAGCTGAATGAACGGGGCGAGTAACATAGCCCCTACCATGATGAACTACAACAGGGGCACGAGCACCAAAATAATGGCCATGTTCTCGAGACCTCTTGGCCTCTCTATCCTCCATATCCTCAGCAATCATGCCCTCTAGTCTCCTAGAGATACTCACTGCCTATTGATAGGAGATGTCCATCTCTAGCTCCCAGTCCATGCTAGTCCAGATGCAGGGAATGAGTTTCTCAATCAACTGGCGGACCCTCTTTCGAACTGTAGAAACCAAGGCTGGTGCATGCCTAGACAAGTTACTAAAACAGACTGCATACTCTGCAACAGTCATAGCACCCTGCGCAACTGCTCAAACTCCGTGCGCCATGCGTCTTTGAGGCTCTGAGGGACATACTCTATCAAAAAACTATCCTACAATTGAGTCCATACAAGGGAAGATGCCAGAGCCGGATTGTCCAACTCATAAGTAATCCAGCACTGATAGGGTGCTCCTCGAAGTTGAAAAGCAGTGAAAAAAAACACCACTCAAATCTACTATGCCCATAGTACGGAGGATACGGTGGCACTTCTCCAGAAATCCCTGAGCATTATCTGATGCTAGACCACTGAATGTAGAAGGTTCATACTTCTTGTACTTCTCTAGCCTACGCTGTTCCTCCTTCGAAATTGCTGACATACCCCCATGCTGAACTAGGACTACAGGTGGTACCGGTATAACCTCTGGAATCTGATCAACCTGAACCCGCTGCTTTGGGATGTGGGCGGTAAGAGTTTGTGGTCCTTTCCCGCCCTGAAATGTGGCTGGAGCAAGGGGAATCAACCCTGCCTGGGCTAGAGTACCAAACATGCTCACGAACTATGCAAGGGTCTCCTAAAGAGCTAGTGTACTAGTAGTGGGCACCTCAGGGGTCTGCGTTGCGACTGGAGCTACTAGTGTCTCCTCTGCAGCAGCTCACTCGGGTGCTCTGGCGGCACAATATAGGTGTCATTGGCCCCTACCCCATCGCTGGATTTGGGCGGCTTTAGCAGGGGCACGAGTACTTATTCATCTTCGGCTGCACGTGTCCTCGCCATCTGTAAGAGAATAGAAAATAGAAATTTAGAACTTCAAAGTCAATAATCTCGCACAACAAGGAATCAAATGAAGTGGAGCTTTCCAGCAGTTCCATAACCTCTCGAAGATAAGTACAAACATCTCCGTAGAAATCCGTGAGACTCTAATAAACTGACTTGTGAATCACGACTCCAATGAACCTAGAGCTATGATACCAACTTTTCATGATAGAATTTCTCGCTCCGTGAAATGTAGTGACAGCACCTAGTCTCTACGACTAGGTAAGCCTAATATTTGCATAAATAAAACAAAACCATGTAAGCAAACAACCAACTGGTAAATTTTAAATAAGAAACTAAGATTCCACTCGGCACGTATACAATAACCACTCTCAAAGTGTACATGAGCTCTCCCAAAACTAGGAATATCATAATTCACCAGCTACGGAAAGAAAATAGTGCTTCTATACTCCAGAGTCTAACAAACAAATATACAAGAAGTATTTGACATGGGGAAGAGTAGATAGGGGCTCTGAGGTCTGTAGATGTGACAAACATAGCTTGAAGTCTCTACAGTTGTTTTGCGTCACTAAAAATGCGGCTGATAAGCGGTACACGGATCTGCACACGAAAATATTTGCAGGGAAGGGGATGAGTACACCATAATGGTACCTAGTAAGTGCCAAGTCTAACCTCGGTCGAGTAGTGATGAGATCAGGTCAGGGTCATACTGGTTTAAAACTTTAAACATAATGAAATAAGACCAAATGAAATATCGCAGTAAGAATAATTACGGAAATCTAACGGGAATGGAATCATAGAAAGACAACAGCTCAAAACATAGAGATAACAACAGGGTATCTCTCGAGATACTCTCTCGTAGTACCAAACGTAAAGGTGCAGGGGGATGCACCTGAATACCGTTCTATAGTTCCAAAGTAAATATGTAGTGCAGTTGATATTAATAATTTTTTGCCTAGTTCTTCTGCCTGGTTTAATATGCCAAATAATCTTGAAACTCGCTTTTGATACCTTAAATGGATTCCTTGTAAAATTTCAGTCAAGATAAGCTTTTGAATCATCCAATTTTTCCTTAAAATGAGGGAGATATGATGTTTTAAATAAATGAAGTCTGGAAAATTAAGAAATAAAAATGACATTTTTGTTATTATTTTACACCAGAAAATCAGCAGCAAATTTTGTTTCATTTTAGCACCCAAAACTCATTCCGAATTTGTCGGACACAAATCATTTATGTATTTCAATCATAAAATACGCTACGAACCTGCTCATGCACTCAAAATACAAAAAAGAGAAAATATTGACCATAGTCAAACTCCAAATCCTTAACTAAGTTTCTCAACTAATGATCCAAAATACACTAAAGCCCCTCGGAACCCCGTTCAATCATACTAACAAGCGTTAAAATACAATACAAACTTATTCCAAGCTTCAAATCACATCAAACAACATAAAATGTTGAATCGCACCTCAAGTCAAAAATCAATGAACTTTTAACTTTTATCTTCCGAAACTCGCACCGAAACATACAAAATCAACTCGGAATGAACTCAAATAGTGCACGTAAATCCTAAATGACATACAGAGCTATTTCAATTCCCTAAACAACAATCCTAATCCGATATGAAAGTACTAAATCATTTATGTCTGCTAAGTTTGACAAGAAAGATCTGGGTAAATAAATATGACATTGGGTGTTAAAGTTATAAGGAGTGAAGATGACATAATATTGTCACAAGAACATTTGTTAAGAAACTTCTTAAGAAATTTGAATATTTTAATGTCATACTAGTGAGCACTCCTTTTGATGCTAACTCTTAGTTAGAAAAGAATAACGGTGACCTAGTTGCTCAGTACAAATATGCTTAGATTATTGGGAGTCTAATGCATTTAATAAATTTTACAAGGCTGGATATAGCCTATAGTGTGCGTAGACTGAGTAGATATACTCAGACCCAACAGAGAGCATTGGTCTGCATTAGTTAGACTAATAAAATATTCGAGAAGAACCATGAATTATGGTATCCTATATAGTTAATTTCCTTCTACTTTTGAAGGGTACAATCATGCAAACTGGATCTCTAATTCAGATGAGATAAATTCACTACTAGCTATGTATTCACCTTTGATGGTGGTGCAACATCGTGGAAATCAGCTAAACAGACGATCATTGGTAGATTGACTATGGAATCAGATTTTGTGACTCTAGAGTTAGCTGATTTTGAGGGTGAATGACTAAGAAGCTTCTTAGCTAATATCTCTTTAATAAAGGACATATTGTCTTCTGTGTCGATGCATTGTGATTGCCAAACGACAATAGCTATTGTAAAGAATAAATCATATAATTATAAAAGTACACAGATGAAATTAAGACATGATGTCATAAAACATATGCTGAGAGATGAAATAATTTTCATTGATTATGTGAAGTCAGAAATAAATTTGGTCGATCCTCTAGCTAAACCAGTGGGAAGAAAATTAGTTCTTCAAACCTCAAAAGAGATAGGGCTAAGATCGACATATTATCAATAGAGATGGTAACCCAACCTATGTAATTGGAGATCCCACGAAAGAGGTTTATATGGGTAATAACAAGTCGATGTTGACACTGAAGCACTAAAAGAGAGTTTCTAACTACTACTAATTGAGAGGATGAGTCATATCCCATAACGAAATTCATAGTCCTTATGGACGGTGCATTTAAAAGCAGTATATACTTGATGAATTTACCTATATGAGAGTGGAGTGAGGCCGTTTCTATGAAATTTTGGCCTAGTCTCTAGAGCTCTCATAAATAACCAAGCACACACATGGCCTAGTGGCGCAAAACCGCGTTGAACAACAAAATTATGAGGGTCAAAATGTGATTGATAAAATCTCTGACTTATGATAAGAATTATTGATTTATAGAAATATTATATTTCACAAGTAGTTTTGTGAGTTAAGTTTTACTGGTCTAAATTTGGTTCATAGTCTTGAAGACATTAAACCCATTATATTTGGACCATGCAAATCCAGCAAGTTAATTCTTCCATTCCTATAAATATCCTTTTCCTATAAATTTTGAAAATGTATGGAGATTGTGGTAGTATTTTCAAAAATTTAAATAGTCATGTGTCTTTTTAATTTTACAAGTGTCCTATCTATTTTCAAGTAGCTTCTTGCATGAAGCCTTGTGCTAAATACTCTTAAATAATTGATACATGGCAAGAATTTTTACATGTGGCGTTCTTTTAAAAGATTATTTGACAAATGGCCTTGCTAATCCAAGTGTCATTTTGCATGGATGTTTTGGCACCTAGTATAAAAGAAATTTGACAAGTAAGAAAAACCCTTGTCTTGTGCAGAAACTTTTCTTAGGGCTACATATAGCCATGATTACGCCATCATTCTTTGATTATCAAAACAACAAGAAAAGCTAATCATTAGCCAAAGAAGAAATTCATCTATCTTCTTTCCCTCTTATACGTCCTTCTCCTTCAGAATATCTCCTTCTATAACATTTTAATTGGTACAAAATATTAGTTGCTCCTTCTCTTCCAACTTGTTGGATTTATTATTAATATTTTCCTGATTCTTGTATCCTCTTAAATAGAAGTAGGCTTGTTCAATTCTGGTGAAACATTTTGCATTGCTGAAATAATTTCTTAGCACAGTACCCAACACGACTCAAACCAATTCGTGTAACTGCTCACAAATAATATTATTGCAGTTTTATCGTTGATTCCTCGTGTCATTTTCCTAAAATATGATCAATAGCTTGAATCAGGGAAATAAAATGATTAACACTATTGATAATGCTTGCAAGTGGCCAATGCTCCAAGGGAGGGGATCGATGATGAGGCAGGGGCGGATTTACCTTAACCCATACTAATTATTTGTATATAATTCAAATTGAAAAACAAGAAAACAATAAAAACAAATAAAGTGATGCCTCTTGCCACAAAGAACTCTATAGCATAACCGGTCAGATGCTGAAGTATTCTTTGTGAGGTTGCGAGTTTCGAACCTACTTTAAGAATATTTTATGTTTTAAGCACGGAATTTAGTGGATCCGAAGTTTTATAACAAAGAGACCAGCACATTACAACTTCCTTTTTATGTTGTATTTTTATTGGTTGTTTTTTAAAATATGATATTATGTTAATTTATTTATTTTTCTCGTTTAGTGGTGATACCGCTTACAAAAATTTCAATGTGCGCCACTGATGAGGCATAACTTCCGTCTAAGGAAATGCGCGCACCACCTAGCAAAAGACGACTTTCATCTAACCACGTTTAACAAAACTTAAATATTTGCTGCTGCTCCTTTTTGTGTGCTCGAATATATGGAAAGGGATGCAGAAGAAAATTCTACTTTTGTTAAATGTTTGCCTACTGAGGTTTGTAATCGACTAGTTACTTTGGGTGTCCTAAGTGATACTACTTTGGTTTACAATGGAACAGTTCTAGTGTTAATGCAATATTCTATTTTTTAAAATAAATAAAAAGCACGCCAATAAAATTGCCACTTCTATCGTAGTTAGAGAGACGGTGCCATGAAATAAAATTTCTCATTGCTATTGAATTCATAGCTCGTTTTAACTAACGTGTTCATAATTATATATGTATATATATTTAATAAATTTTTTATAATAAATATAGGGTCTAAATAAAAAACTACTAGATTCATCCGAACACATACCTAATACTCTAGCTCCAGTCCGTCCTCCACTTAGAATGTCTGAATTTAGTTATTGCTATAGTTATTAGAACAACTACTACTTGTGCTAGTGACGTCCAACAGAATTTTATAATTAATGTGCTGGATTAAGGTTCTTGAATTATGCATGAACATGTTACGTCATATGAGCTAGTTCTGCTATATCATTATAGAATTATATATAGACGATTGTTGCATTAATTAACATAATATCATCTTTTTCATCACTCTTCTAGTCTTCTAGATCCGTTACAAAAAGTACAATTTCTTTTTCCTGTCGTTTATCTTAAAACATTGAGTTATTTGGTTCATTAATAAAGTTAATCCAGATCATCGTATAATGCCGGCTTGCATTAAAAATGAAAAATAGGGTGTATAATATAAAATCGTTTATAAAGGGAAAAAACGATGAAATATGATTTTAGTAGGTGTTTTATCCCCATAAAATTAATCCACATACGCTTACCTTGTGCGGAAAATTCATTACATTATATAATTTCTATCCTTTATAACGATGATGTAAAAAAAGTATTTAAACACAATAATGCCATCTCCTCTCCAAATTCCAAAGTCAGTTCCGTTATTAGATTGCTTCGAGAACAAGAAAATAATGTTTCTATATCTCTCAGCGTTGAAGATATGAAGGTATACTATCTTCAACTGTTCTTCATTTAATGTCTGGTATTAAATTATTAGGAATATCTTGAATTCTTGATCCCTTTTCTTAATTCATCTCTTTTAAGAAAGTAGTTTCGTCCGTTCCTGGTCTTCTAGAAAGCGATTTAATCCCGATATTTTTATTGTTATTTATTCATGCATAGGTACTATTGTTCAAATTTGACCAAATTATTATAATGCCAAATATCTTCTTATTTTTTTTTCTAAATATACCAAGTATCTAGAAGTGAACTTCAATTCTTTCACATGCACCCATGTTACACTTACAACTTGCCTATTGCACGGGAACAAATTAAACGCATCCATATATATATTTAGATATAGATGGATTCAAAATTTAAACTTGATGGATTTTACTTTTAAGGATTTTGCTATTGAATTTATTAATCTTCTAAAGTTATGATTTAGAAGTTAATATATATTTATTGATAGTTTAGAGACCTTACATGTATATTTATGCTATAGAAAATGATGGTGTCAAGTTTAGTAAGGAAGATCATTCATGGAGGATTGAGCTAAGAGAGCTTCATCTTATTACTGAAGGAGAGAAAATGAGTTACAGTTTATTTAACCTCCTAAACTACTGTTATATAGCTAACATACCGACTAACCACTAATTTAGTTACTAACTTCTACAAATGACATATACACCCATAATCTTAGGTTAGTTTACACAATACTGCCCTATTCCACTTTTACTACTCTCAACACTCTCCCTCAAGCAGGAGGGTGTGAACACATTCAACAAACCCAGCTTGGACACAAGATATTCATGTTGCTGCCCTCCAAGCCCTTTAATCAAAATGTCTGCTTGTTGGTCTTTAGATTGTATGTACTGAGGCAGTACATCTCCTTTCTGTACTTTCTTCCTTATGAAATGGCAGTCTATCTCGATATGTTTAGTTCGTTCATGATAGACTGGATTCTCAGCAATTTGGATTGCTGCTCTGTTATCACATAACAACTCAACTGGAAGCTTCAACTTTGTCCCCAGTTATTCATATAATCTGATCACCCATGTTATTTCTGATATAACTGAAGCCATACTTCTGTACTCAGCTTCAGCTGAGCTCTTAGACACTATAGTTTGCTTCTTGGACTTCCAGGATATCAAAGATTCTGCATATTTCACTAAGTATCCTGTCACTAATCTTCTGGTGTTTGAACAAGAAGCCCAGTCTGCATCACAGTATGCTATGATTTCTTCTGCTGGCTTGCTTGATAGCAATACTCCCAATCCAGGCTCTCTCTTGATGTATCTAACAATTCTCATGGCTGCTTCCATGTGAGATCTCTTTGGATGCTGCAAGAATTAGCTCAAGGTTTGGACAGCAAAGCTTATATCTGGCATAGTCATTGTAAGATACAATAACTTCCCTATTAATCTTTGATAAGCTGCTATATCTTCTAGTGATGTATCACCTTTGAGTCCAACATGATCATCATATTCTGTACTGGTCAGTTTGTGATTGCTTTCCAAAGGAGTCCAGGCAGGTTTTGGTCCCCCTAAGCCTGAGTCTGAAATCAGCTGTAAAGCATACTTCCTCTGATTCATAAGTATTCCATGTCTAGACCTTGCAAATTCTATTCCTAAGAAAAACTTCAGCTCCCCTAGATCCTTTATTTTGAAGACTTGTTGTAGTGCACTCTTAGTGTCACACATGAACTCATCATCATTCCTGGTGATAAGTAAATCATCAACATATACTAACACAACAAAAATTTTGGATCCAATCTTCTTGATTAATAAGGAGTGATCCAGTTGGCTTTGTAGAAAATCAGACTTCACCAATGCATCTACCAGCTTCAGATTCCATTGTCGAGATGTTTGTTTAAGCCCGTATGAAGACTTAAAAAGCTTGCACACTAGGCCTGTCTCCCCCTTGCTGTTAAAACTTTAGGGAAGTTGCATGTAGACTTTATCATGGAGATCTCCTTGCAAGAAGGCATTATAGACATCCATTTGATGGATGTGCCAGGTTTGAGCTGCTGCAATAGACAACACTATCCTCATTGTCACCATCTTCACAACTGGTGAAAAAGTGTCTTGATAGTCAAGACCTTCCCTCTGGTTGTACCCCTTTGCTACTAACCTTGCCTTGTACCTCTCAACATCACCATTTTCCTTGTACTTGATCTTGTATACCCATTTGCAACCAATGGCTCTTTTGTTTGGTGGCAAAGGCACAATTTCCCAGGTTTTGTTATCTGCAAGAGCAGTGAGCTCAGCCTTCATGGCATCTACCCACTTGGGATCTTTGCAAGCTTCATCAAAGGATGAGGTTCAACTATTGCAAGGAAGCCTGCTAAATTGGCCTGGTAGTGATGTGACAAGTTGTTGTAATCCATGTAGTTGCTCAAAGGATAAGAGCATGAGCTATTGGCTTGAGCACTCACATAGTCATGCAGCCATAATGGAGGACCTTTTATCTCTAGATGACTTTCTCAGAGGAACTACAATTGCTTCATGACTGTGGTCAGTATCTACAACATCTTGGTCAATATTTGCATCTCCAGGCATGTCAACATCATCTTCATTTGCTGCTGCAGGGCTTATATCTTCAAGTCCATTTGAAGAACTCTCTCCTGAGTGAAGATCTTCCATGACAGCTTCTTATCATGTGCTTTGGTCATCAAGTTGGCATAGCTTGAGTGATCAAGTATGGATCAGCTTGAAAGATTGCATGTCCTGTGGTCTGAAGATCTTTGAAAGGAAAAACTGATTCCCTGAAAGTCACATTTCTACTAACAAAAATTTTTTTGTGAGTTAAATCAAATAACAAGTATCCCTTTTGCACAGCTGAATACCACATTATAACACTTCTTACAGCTATTGGTTGGAATTTGTCACCAATGATTAATGATGTAGCATAGCAAAGACATCCTGGAACCCTCATATGTTTCATAGATTGACTTTTCTTATGAAACAACTCATAAGGAGAATTCCCTGCAAGCACTGGTGTAGGCATACTGTTTATCAAATAGACAACTAACAACACACATTTATCCCAGAACTTTAATGGGATGCATCATTAAAATCTAATTGCCCTAGATACCTCTAGTATGTGTCTGTGTTTCCTTTCTACCACCCCATTTTGTTGGGGTGTGTATGGACAAGACCTCTGATGAACTATCCCAAATTTGCTGAACATGCTTGAAAGTTCAGAGTTAATGAACTCTGTCCCATTATCTGTTCTGATCACTTTAACCTTAGTGTCAAATTGTGTTTGAACCATTAAGAGAAAATCTCTAATGACAACAATTACATCAGATTTCAACTTCAAAAGATAAATCCATGTCACTTTAGAATGGTCATCCACTATTGTTAGGAAGTATTTATTTCCATCATGTGTTGCAACTCTAAATGGTCCCCATACATCCATATGTAAAAGTTCAAACACATTCTTTACTATATCTCTACTTATAGGGAAAGGCAATTTGGCCTGCTTAGCCAAGGGACAAACATCACAGTTACTTACTACATTTCTACACGATTCTCCACTAATATTCAACATATATTTCATAACTTTTGGTGATGGGTGGCCCATCCTTTTGTGCCAAAGCTGTAAAATATTATGATGCAGTTGCACATTCATGGACTTTGGATTAACTCTTGTCCTTTATTTAGAATTGCAGAAGTTAGCAGATAGAGCCCATTAGTTTCTTTAACAGTCCCCTTCAGCTTCACAATGAAGAGGTCCTGTAGTACACAAAAACCAGGAAAAAATGCAGCCATACATCTTAGCTCTCTAGTTAGCTTAGACACAGACAATAGGCTATACTTAAAATCCGGGATGTATAGAACATTCTTAATTTCTTGTCCTTCTCCTATCTTGCATTTACCAATATGTGAAACTGTTACTTTAGTTCCATTAGGTAATCGTACTGTTTTTCCATCTTGAGATGTTATATTGTATAACTCAAAAAGTTAACTAAGGTTCGAGGTCATGTGGTCAGTCCCACCTGTATCTACGATCCACTTATGAGTACAACCTCCCTTGTCTACTAAGCAAACAGTGGATTGAGATATACCTTCCATGTTGGCTATGGTTTCCTGTATCTCCTCTTTGTTGAGCAGCCTCAGAATCTGATTGAATTGCTCCTTTGTGAACATAGGTCCCATTCCACATCCTGATGAGTTCCCCTTCTCATCATGTGTGTTTGGTACATTATTATTCCCCTGCATTTATGAGTCACCTTCTCCAAACAATGCAGAGTTAGCTAAACCATATCCTCCACTCCTTTTAGGCTTGAAATCAGTTGGATATCCTGCTATTTTATAACAATTCTCCCTAGTGTGCCCTTTCATTTTGCAAAAATTACATTGGAGATTGTAGTTCTTCTTAGGTCGAAACTGACCACCAGTAGTTCTATTAGTCATTAGTGCAGCAACTTCACTTCTATCAGTTGAATCATGAGCATTAGATATAGCTCTTTGACTCTCACGTTCCATCAACATTGAGTAGGCCTTATTTATTATAGGCACTTGAATCATCATAAGTATTTGGCTACGAGCTTGCTCATATGACTCGTTAAGTCCCATCAGAAATTGTAGCAGCTTCAAACGTTCCATAAAGGCCATGGATTCACCAGATTTTGCACAATTACATCCCAAGTCTAGGGCCAAACTATCAAATTCTGCCTAGAGTACTCGTATCTTCGAGAAGTATGAGGATATTGAGTCAGTACCTTGACTAATCCTTGCAATTTATCTATGAATTTGAAAGATTCTCGAGCAATCTGTCTTATCAAATTGCTCCTTCAAGTCCTTCCAAACTTCACTGGCGTTCGAAGAGTAAATGATCCCACCGAGTAATTCTGGTGAAACACAGTTCATAATCCATGACAAAACGATTGCGTTGCATCGCTCCCAAATATCTACGAGATCTGTACCAAAACCTTCCCTTTTACAAGTGCCGTCAATGAACCCTAGTTTGTTCCGTCCTAGGATTGCAATTCTCATTGCTCGACTCCATACCGAATAGTTTTTTGGTCCTGGTAACTGAAGAGAAATCAACACAGCTCCGGAATTGTCAATTGAATTGAGAAAACGTGGATGATTGTGACTCAATTTCTCTGGTAGTTCATTATCAATAGTCCCTATGGCTGAACTCTGTCAAAATTCTCTGATGAAAGTCTAGCTAGCAGGACGATTACTCTAAGCGACCATACTTATGATCCATTGCTCTGATACCATGTCAAGTTTAGTGACGAAGATCATTCATGGAGGACTGAGCTAAGAGAGCTTCATCTTATTACTGAAGAACGGAAAATGAGTTACAGTTTATTTAACCTCCTAAACTACAGTTATATAGCTAACATACCGACTAACCATTAATTTAGTTACTAACTTCTACAAATGACATATACACCCATAATCTTAGGTTAGTTTACAAAATACTACCCTATTCCACTTTTACTACTCTCAACAAATGGATTCAACTAAACCCATCAAATACGTAATATATCCACTTTTTTGTTATATTTGTAATTTTTATTATTTAATCATGGTTAAATAGATATGTTTCAGCTAGCTAATTTCATAAACAAAGTTGCTCGGACTCAGTGCTTAAAGGTGGAGTAGAATCTAAAGATCAACTTTTATATTGTCATCACTAAACTCATTGTATCAATTATATATTTATTCTTTTGTGGAAATAAATTTTTTTATTAATCATCACGAACATCAGCTAGCTAATTTCATAAACAAAATTGTTCAGACTCAGTGTTTAAAGGTGGAGTAGAACCTATGGATCAACGTCTCATCACTAAACTCATTGTATCAATTATAGTTGTTGTTTTTTCGTTTTTGTTTAAATAGACAATTTTATTAATCATCACAGACAAATACAGTTATAGTCTGCAACCCAGCAAATCCATCCCTATCTATGCATCTCTATCTCTCTTCCTCTTTTATTACCTATACATTTTTGTATCTATGCTAATTTTCGCTGCCTATTTCTATAAGTTTTCGATCCAGATTGTCCCTTTGTTATGTTTACCCTAGCAGAAATTAGGACTCCACCAACCTATACATGTTCTCTTCCCACAGATAATAAACGGAAAGTAAAACGAAATAGTATAGGGAATCAGGCTCTCTATCTATTTTCCACAGTAAATAAAGAACCCATAATATATACGTGGAAAACTCCTTGCTTAAGGGATTAAAAATCAAGACCTACTCTTGTAGGATTTCAACTCCACTAAACCGAGCAAGCTTCAAATTATACCCTATCGCAATCTACGAATTAAATTCTTAATCCATCATCCATTAAAATAAATCTATTGTAAGCTCTTTGCAATAACTCTATTACAAAGTAACAAACCTTGAATAACTCTAGTCAAGAAACCAAACTAAACAATGGTTGAAATCTGTTCTACAAAGATACTTCTTGAAAGTAGTGTAGGGTACAAATGAGAAATAAAATGACAAAGACTCAACAAACCTAAGGACTTAAGATATCTGAGTTTTTGGATCTAGTCCTTGAGGTTATAGTAGCTTTATTATTGAGAGAGAGCCTTGAAGGTCGTGGTGGACAGCACTTGAGAGAAAATAATTTTTGGATTTGCAAGTGTTGAATGAAACCCTTCCCTCATATTGATAATATATGAGTGGGGTCATAAGAGATGATGCGGGGAGTGTCCTTATGTTTGGCCTTAGCAAGCTACAGTTGTGTTGATGTACTGCTGACAGACAATACAATGCAACAACTTTTAGCTAAAGAATTGAGTGCACGGCGACTACAGGAACTGATCCCTATGTGTTCCCTCTGTTGTTCCCTTATCTGCTTTCATTGAGCACTGAACCAGACATCTGACTAGCTACTTTGAACGCAAGAGAACTAATTATATCAGGCTCCTTATACGGTTCGCTCGTGAAGTTTGTTAAATCATCAAAACAAAAGGCGCATAACTTATCAAATTCCCCCTTTTGATGATGGAAAATATAGAATTGATATTTCCGCTGAGAACCAAATTCCTTACATCTACTGATCACATCTGTTCCCTATCTAGTTTCTCGAGTACATTTGACAAATCATCAAAACGCAAAATAGCATAACTTATCAATTTTCCCCTTTTTGATGATGACAAACCCAAAGTAGATATTCCCCCGAGAACAAATCTGTTACATGTTACATATAATCAACATGTTAATAACAACATTCCCCTATATGAATTCAATTATGTTCCTCCCCCCATATTGACACCTATGTAACTTTTCCCATTTGGCATCATTAAAAAGAATAATAGAAGAAGCACAACCAAAAAAAAGTTCAGCAATATTAACTCGTGCCACTTGGGCAATACAGCATAAACAATAACAAGAACAACAAGTGAATGTCATTGCACAAAATAGAGATATTTCCATAGTAAAGTAATTATAACAAAAGCACAGTAGTTTCAACAATACAAAATATGAAAAATTAAACAACTGAAGTACCAATGTCATCAAACATAGGTGTCACGACCCAAATCTCAACATGTTATGATGGTGCATATCACAGTAGTAGGTAAGCCAACAATCACATATAACTACGCATTTTAAATTGAAAACATGATGTAATAAATTTAACAGTGAAAAACTCATAATAACCGATAAAAATAACTACAACTCAAATAGAAAAATCTCCAAAATCCGGGTGTCACCGAGCACACGAGCTACTAAGTGTCAACACGGTCTAAATCTCTAAGGCAACTATCTAAAAATTAGAACAGTACAAAATAAAACTGAAAATACGGAGAGTCGAGGTCTGCGGGCGTCAAAGCAGCTACCTCAAATGTCTCCTAGTAGATATTACTCCGAGTCTAACAGCCATCGGGTCCAGATGTACCTGTATTTGCATACGAAGTGTAGAGTGTAGTATGAGTACAACCGAACCATGTACTCAATAAGTAACAAAACCAATCTTGGGCTGAAAGTAGTGACGAGCTTAGATAGGTACAATCCAAATCCTAATAATAATAGTACATATATGATAGGAAAATGATAGTGAGAGCTTAGGGAAATCTCGTAATCAGCTTTACATAGTACAGAAACATAGACATGCTTTCAAGTTCAATAGTTTAGGCTCAACACTGATAAAATATGCCAATTATAGCTAGCACGAGGAATATTATCTTAATGTCTACATGTCAAATATGCATGTCACCTGTAATGTAACTGTTTACCGTGAAAATAGTAATAACAGTTAAATTTGATTATGGAATTCTAAAAATACGTGATCTATTTTTATGCTAGTTGTTTGTTTGTAAATGCTATGTGAAAGACTTAGAAATGATATAAGAGATTGAGAGCAAGGTGATAATCAAACCAAAAGGTTAATAATCGGGGCCTCGGGGTTGAATCTGATGCTCGGTTGGGAGCTATCGAGGGAAATCAATGAATGACTAGTAGTTATGATAAATCAATGATAGTTATTTATGGCCAATAATAATAAATAAAGGAAGAACAATAAATGATGCACAATGAATGTAAGCAATAAATGAAGCAATGAAATCAAGAGAATGTGTTAGAGAGCAGAGAGAATGTACTTGTGTATTTTTGTATTGAGTAACAGATATTTACAAAGTAACAAGGATACTCTTTATATATGAGGGGAAATCCTAACATAGTAAATATACATTTATTACAAAGAAATGGAGATGGAATAGCTACTTGACGCCCTGGTTCGGGTTTGAGCTCACTAGACTTTGTCAGCACTTTATTATGCGCCTACTCCCCATTTCTTTATCAAAACCATTGGTCTGTATTGCCCCGAGGTCGAGCATAAATAGCCCTTGAGGGTGAACCTCGACTGCAATCTCTAAACAGTGAAATGTGCTTACGATCCATCGCAATGATAGAATATCGGGCCCTTCGATTTTACTACATACAGATAGTCCACGCGTTTCTTAGAGCGAAGAAGATAAGAAATGACCTTGAATTCCTACCCCACTGGTATTTTCGTAATGACGGTAGTCGTAGGGTGCCAAATATTGCGTACACACAGCCATTAAAAGCCTTTGCATTGATTACAGTGGTTGGCTGCCCTTTGACCTTCCTCAATGCGCGTGTGGGGCCCCTATAAATACCCCATATCTTATTCTTTATAACTCTCTGCACCGCCAAGACCCAAAAAAGTTCCTTCTACCTTTACTTATGTTTATTCTTTGAAATGCAATTCCCTTTTTTCCTCTAAAATCTTTTAGAAATGGCAAAAACTTCCGCCACTAATTCTCAGGAGACCGTGACCTCCTCCTCCTCACTTCCATCTAAAGGCAAAGAGGAAGTGCCTCCTCGTAATTAGGAATGAGTTCAAGGGTATTTGCAATGGCTTCCAATTTCAAGGTCGAGAAACCTTCTCCGATGCCGGGGTGTCGCGAACCTGTGTCTCAGTATATTAGTTCAATAATAGACGTCGAAAGGGTGAGGACTGATTGCTACTAAGGGATGCAGTGCTCGTGGAGATCCCTTCTTGAGAGGAGGATATAATGATCTTCAAAGCCGATTTCCTCAGTGTATATACTTACCCATTTACCCTTGGGACGGTTGGGCCATCCTTTCCCCCGATAGACCCTGTGATTCCCGATTTCTACCAATGGTATCAAGTAACCCTCGGCAAAATTCATCCTTCATTCTAGCACATAGTCTACATGATCAAGTATTATGTGAACATGACTGAGGAGATCCCCTTTACCCTCGATCACCTGATCAGGATATACAACCCCCGTCTCTTTTGTAGGGGCCTGATTAAGATCCAATGTCGTACTTCGAGGGCCCTCTTTGCTTGCATCGAAGAAGTCGAGATTAGAGGGTGAATAAGTCATTTTTTCCGGGTTAGGACCTCTGACCTGATCCCAGCGAGAAGGATGCCGCTTCCCGAAAGGTGGAACACGGAACGTAAGTAGATACGCTATCTAGCATTTCCTTGCTTTTTTTAGGTACATCTTCCCATGCGCATAATTTCTTCTGCTGATGCAGCCATAGCAATTTACCCTAGTACGGTCACGGACCTCTCGAGTTGGATTGGCCGGCTGGACCTAATTTCCCATATGCCGAGGGAGTGTGGCGTGATCTGTCCCAAGCTTGATGGGAAGCTAAGGGCCATGGTGAGCCTCTACACTTGTGGTAGTCATTCCTTTCAATCAGAATTGTTATTAACAACGTCCATAATCCCTGTGTTTACCTCTTATGCCTGTGTAGGTCTGGGGAGATCCCTTTGATGAGTGGGACATCACTTGGTGAAGAGGGTATCTCGGTACCCGATGACAGGAAGAAAAGACAAAAGGAACCGTCAAATGAACTTTTGAAATCCAAAAAGGCCAAGGAGGAAGAAACTAAGGCCGACCCATTGGCCTAATTCCAGAGGTGGCAAAAAGTCCCCGAGTTAAAGGAGAGAGGGAAAATCATTTCTCAATGACATCCAAGAGAGGGGATAACCTGATCAACCCTTATGCCGTAGAAATGGTGGCTCCCGAACCAGAGCTTGGTGTTGTCACGGTCCAACTTCAAGCTGGAGAGGCTACAGAGAGGGCATTAGGGAATTCTCTCGAGCCGGCCAGTAGCCAAAATATCCCTCGCATTGAGACGCGTTTGGTAGGTGGTTAGGAGGGAACCGGTTCTGGAGCCCTGCAGAGATAAGAGGCGACTCCAATTGACCCTATTGGCATTATCGTGGTGACTGACTCTCCTCAGAGAACGATCTTACCTCCTATGGGAGCACAAGATGCCTAGAATGAAGAACCTTCTGATGCGGGGGTGCTCATCGGAGGTAGATATATGCCTGAAAAACCTTTAGCCTCTCCCGAGGGAATCCCTGAGCTCGAGGCCTCGCTCATCTTCAGTGGGATGGATAGGCTTTGTGAGCAGGTATTTTTTGTAAATCCTGCCTATCGTCCTGATCTTTATCTTTCTAACTTATCTTTTTTATGCTTCATGCCAGGGCACTTTACAATCAGACTTTCACCCAGCTTCAGGCTGAGGCAGCCCACCACGAGCTTAAGAAGACTCGTCTTGTTGTACAGGTTACCTAGTTTTGTTTTTCTAGTGTCTGAATGTTTGCCGGATCCTAGCATTTTAACACCTTTGATCTGATTTGTGCAATTGGGAAGGAGGGTGCCCTACTGAGGGAGGAGTTTCAAACTAGAGACTCCATGGTTCTCGAACTCAAATGGCACGTGAGAGAGATAACTTCTATGAGGATACCCTCTAGGAAAAGATGGACTTAGTTGGGCATCAGCTTCGTGAAGCGAGGGCGGATAGTGACAAGTATATAGGTCTCTATTCCTAGTTGGTAGCTGCACTATCCGGGATCAAAAGTGAAGCAGAGGCGCTTATATCTTTGCATAAAGAGGTTGCCGCTGTGATAAACGCTCAAGCCGGTAGAGAGCCTGAGGAGGCCGAGCTAAAGTTGAGTTGAGTTGTGGAGCGTGCTTGGTTGGAATCTCAGAGGCGGACTCTCGAGGATACACACGTGGAGGATATCAACTTGTCTGCCGAGCTCGAGAGGATGAAGACCCTAGAAAAGAAGGATGCAACCTTGTCTACTTCCGGAGGTGCATCGGGTAGTGGCTCAAGAGATGATGAGAATGAAGGTAGATCCCTCAAATGGTAAGAGGCTGGTGGAGGACCCGAAGTTGTAGCCGGAACCGTTGAGGTGCAACATCCGATGGGGCCATCGAAGATGTAGACTTGAAGATAGATTAGGGCTCTATTTGGTTCCTTCTTTGTAAGGGTTTTTATAGGACTGGTAAGCATGCCTCTATGAGCAATATATATAAAAAGCTTTTCATTTCATATCCCTTCTTTTCCCCTTTGTTTTTCGAAAATAATATGTGATGTTTTTTTTACAATCGATTCACAATTTTAGAACTTGGGTTAGACCCTCGGGTTTTTGCTATTTTTAAGCGACCCACAGCTATCGAAGGTCAGTGCCTGAGCATTCTCGGGTTAGACCTGGCTCTTATGCATCTGTTTGATACGACCTTTGATTTTAGTGCTAGCGATAGTGGCTCTTATGCATTGGGATGGTGCGTCCTTTTACTATAAGCTGGCATTTGAGCTTTTATACTTTTGCTCGTAGGCAATTTTAGTTAAGTGTTCTGGGTTCAGTCTCCGAGCCGAGTATCGACTCGAGCTCATTTGACCCTCAAGTTTTAAAATTTCAAGCTAGCTCTTAGGATCTTATGTGTTGGGTCGATGCAACCTTTTGTATGGGCTAGCGACAGTGGCTCTTACGCTTTGGGTCGGTGTGACCTTTTATGTGGGCTGGCAACAGTGGCTCTTATGATTTGGGTCGATGTGACCTCTAATATAGGATTTACTATTCCCTCGTCAAGGATTTTTAAGATTGTGTTTGCCTGACTCTACGACGGTTTGATAAAAAACTCGATTATGAGTCGTTATATGGTGATGATCGAGCACCTCGGGAGGTATGGCTCGGAGGCTGAGTATCTCGAAGCCTATAATCTGGAGCTGACATGGTCGAAGCTCTTTTTCCTATGTCTAGGGTAGCCTGTTTAACCGGTTCTTTTTGAAGTTGATTCGAAGTAATTGAAGGCCTGTGATTTTGTGGCAACAATCGAGCGTCCCCGAGTTGCGTTAGTTCGGCTGGTACAACCTTGTGACCATAGTCATTTGCATTTTGCCGAAGCCTTTTAGTCCCGAGTGAAGTAGTTTTGGCATCTATATTGAGGGTATGCCTTTTAGGGATCTTACAAGTTCGATATATAGCCTTAACTTTGAGACCGGGTTTGTGACTTTTGGTAAGGTCTTACAAGTTTTTCATGTCTTTGACGTCTTACAGTTTTTTATATTTGGTGCAAGTATGGTTGTTTTTCACTTGGTACAAGTGAGGTTCATGCCTTGCTTGAGGTCTTACAAATATTATTGTTGTTCACTTGGTACAAGTGAGGTTCATGCCTTGCTTGAGGTCTTACAGATATTGTTGTTGTTCACTTGGTACAAGTGAGGTTCATGCCTTGCTTGAGGTCTTACAAATATTGTTGTTGTTCACTTGGTAAACGTGAGGTTCATGCCTTACTTGAGGTCTTACAAATATTTTTGTTGTTCACTTGGTAAAAGTGAGGTTCATGCCTTGCTCGAGGTCTTACTGATATTGTTACTGTTCACTTGGTACAAGTGAGGTTCATGTCTTATATAAGTCTTACGAGACCGAGGCTGCCTGCATGTGGTATTATGGCCTCGAGTTTTGATAAGTTGGTAAGGGTGGAGATTTATAGTAGTCCCCGAGTCACCGAAGATTTCTCAGCTTGGGAGCTATTACTTGCAAACTTGTTATTACCTTATTGAGGGCTTACAATTTCAAAATTTCCAACCCGGTGGTCATGCGATTTTTTAGATTTACGCCAGTCCTCGAGTGTTCGGGGTGCTTTTGGATTTGGAGCCATTTTGTGATTTTGATGCTTCCTTGTTGAGGGCTTATGAGTTTGGAGCTCCGACCCAGAGGTCATTCAGGCATTGAGTTTTTTACACCAGTCTCCGAGTGTTCAGGACGTTTTTGGCTCTAAAGCTGATCTGTAATCTTGATGTTGCTTCATTGAGGGCTTATGAGTTTGGAGCTCCGACCTAGAGGTCATTCAGGCCCTGAGTCTTTGACGCCAGTCCCCGAGTATTCGGAACGTTCGTGGTAGAGGAGCTATTTTTTAAAGAAATGTGAAGTTTCTTTTGAAGCGTGAAATGCTTTGATGGAAAGTATTCTTCGATTACTTGGTACAAGTATACACTTTTTAGTTGTCAAGGGCCTGGCTATTCTATACGAACACGGTTTGTTCGATTGTTTGGCCCGGTACATTATTTTCCTATCGAGACCCCATTTGGTGTATCTTGGGTTTTCCGAGTAGGTGACCTTCTGAGGGGATTCCCCCCACCCCCAGTATTCGAGGTTGATTGGAAGAAGCTTTGAATACTTTGTTGAGTCCTTCTTAGGTAGCATATAGATGTTGCCTCGTTAAAAACCTTGCGGGTAAAACCGTTCTAGGGATAAAATTCGGTTGAAGGAAAAGAGTGGAACGCATGCTCGAGGGTGTTTCAGAATATTCAATCGGACACCCTAGCAGTAGTAACATTTTAGAATTGACATGTTCTAGTTGCTTGGAAGTTGTTCGCCTTCCATGGTACCGAGCTTGTAGGACCCTTTGCCGATTACTCCGAGGATGCGGTATGATCCTTCCAAATTTGGCTTAGCTTTCCTTCATTAGGGTTTCAGGTGTTGATGCTTACCTTACTTAGGACCAAGTCCCTGATTTCGAGATATCAGAGGTTTGTTCTCCTGTTATAGTACCTTTTGATATTTTGCTTTTGGGCAGCCATTCGGATCAGCGAGGCTTCTCGATTTTAATCCAATAGTTCGAGGGCCATAGTCATGGCCTCGTTGTTCGATCTCTCAGTGGTGTGTCAGAATCTGGTGCTCGGTTCCTCAACCTCCACTGGTATTAAAGACTCGGCACCATACACTAGGGAGAAATGTGTTTCCCCTATGCTTGATTTTGGAGTTGTTCGGTATGCCTATAGAAGTTTGGGCAGTATCTTTCTCCATCTTCCCTTAGCGCTTTCCAACTTATTTTTTAAGTTTTGGATGATGGTTTTGTTCATGGACTCAGCCTGGCCATTTTCAAACAGATGGTAGGGTATCGACAGGATTCTTTTGATTTTGTGATCCTGGAGGAACTGCGTTATCTTGCCTCCGATGAACTACCTCCCATTATCGCATGTTATCTCAGAAGGAATCCCGAATCGACATATAACGTGGTCCCAGATGAAATCAATGACTTCTTTTTCTCTTATTTTTTCGAAGTCCTGCGCTTCCACCGATTTTGAAAAGTAGTCAGTCATAAAAAAAATTTAGCTTTACCTAGTGCTGTTGGTAGAGGTCCTACGATGTCAATTCCCCACTTTATGAACGGCCATGGTGATAAGGCCGAATGTATTTGTTCGCATGGTTGGTGAATCATAGGGGAAAAACTCTAGCATTTGTCACACCAAAAGGACACAAATTCCTTAGTGTCCTTTGTCCTAGCTTGGAAAAATTCCTTAGTATCCTTTCGGACTAAGGAATCGGTGCCGGAGTGGTTTCTGTAGGTACCCTCGTGAATTTCTCGGAGTACATAATCAATGTCTCCTGGCCCCAGACATACTATTAGAGGGCCATTGAAAGTTCTCCTATACAGAGTCCTGTTTTTGTCGAGCGAGAACCCGGCTGATTTGGTTCGTAGGGCCTTCAATTCCTTAGGATCCGTGGGCAATTTTCTGTCTTCTAAGTAGTCAATATATTTATTTCCCCAATCCCATGTTAGGCTAGTAGAATTAATCTCGGCATGACCTTCGCCAACCACTGATTTGGACAGTTGAATAACAGCCCTGAGGAGTAGATCATCTTCTTCAACAGATGAACCCAGGTTGGCGAGGGCATCGGCCTCGCTGTTCTTCTCCAGGGGTATATGGACCAGGGTCCATTCTTTAAACAGCGTAATGTGACTTGGATTTTGTCCAAGGACCTTTGCATCATGTCCTCTAAAACCTCGTAGCTCCCATTTACCTGATTTACTACCAAGAGTGAATCGCATTTTGCTTTGACGATCTCAGCTCCTAGGCCTTTGGCCAATTCCAGACCTGCAATCATAGCCCCATACTCGGCTTCGTTGTTAGTCAGCCTTGTAGTTTTTATAGATTGTCGTGTTATGCCACCCATAGGCGGCTTCAGGACTATACCGAGTCTGGATCCTCTCACGTTCGTGGAACCGTCAGTGAACATGGTCCATACCCCGAAAGATATGCCTAATTTTAGTAAAAGCTTCTTTTCTATCTTAGGTTCGAGGGAAGGCGAGAAGTCGGCCACGAAGTCCGCTAAAATCTGGGACTTGATGGTCATTCGAGGTTGATATTCGATATCATACCCCCGACCTCGATGGCCCATTTGGCCAAATGGCCCGATAGTTTGGGCTTATGCAATATGCTTTGGATAGGGTACGTTGCTAAATTGCAAATACGGTGGCATTGAAAATAGAGTTTCAATTTTCGCGATGCGCTTATTAACGCAAGGGCTTATTTTTCTAGGTGTGGATACCTGGTTTTGGCATTCCCTAGGGTCTGACTCACATAATAAATAGGGAATTGTGTAACTTGATCTTCTCGAACTAGCACACCACTTACCGCTATCTCAGATATGGCAAAGTATAGATATAACATTTCATCCTCCTTTGGCGTGTGGAGTAGAGGCGGGCTAGTCAGATATTGTTTCAACTCCTCTAAGGCGTGTTGGCATTCTGAAGTCCACTCGAAGTTGTTTTTCTTTTTAAGTAAAGAGAAGAAATGGTGACTCCTGTCGGATGACCTTGTTATGAATCTTCCTAGAGCCGACATCCGCCCTGTCAGCCATTACATGGCCTTTATGTTATTTATCTCTATAATTTTTTTGAAGGCCTTGATTTTTTCGGGGTTGATCTCAATTAAGACATTTCGGAAGCCTTCCTCGAGACCCCATGGGTGGAAGGCCGCGATCGAGTTCTCAACTTCAGGGCTCGTCAGAGTCCGACTCAGAGAAAATAAGGTCTGAGGTCAGAATAAAAGGGGAAGCCCCCTAGGCACACGGCTACGCCTGACAGTCCCGGCCTATCTAGAGCCTACTGTGTGACCCTGCATCAAGTTGTCCCATCTTTGTACTCTTTCAATTAATACACATGTACTATACCGAGTGTCATCGCCTATATAAGGGGGACTCCCCCTACCTTGTAAACGATTGGTGTTGCTCTACTTCTCCACAAATGCAATAATATCTCTCTCTCCTGTCTTTCTTTTAAATTGTCTGTCTTTATTAACCTCGAGGTTGCCTTAGCACTTTGTCTCTTTCTCATTTGTTCTTCATTACTTTGATCAAAATTGATGATATAGTGCATTGCTTAGCTATATTTTTACTTGTTACCCCCTTCCCTACTGCCTTCGATAGCCCGAGATAGGCTCGAATCTCGCCCCCGAGGTACCTACTGGCCAATCTTACGCCCGGGCAACAGCCCCTTACTGGTTCGATTATCACTTTGCTTAACTTTATTTTTATCATTTTACCACATGTTTTAGCACTAAATGCCCTAACAAACTAGCTCGGGAATAGATCATGTATTTTTATAATCCTATTTACAAATTTAATTATTGTTACCATTTTCACTGTAAACGTCCATTCACTTCTGTATTCTTATGCACATTCCAGGCCACATCAAAACATCTTCTAAGCACAATCTGGAGAAGCTCCACTCAAAGAACATGTGTTCAATAGATTCTTTCTTTGCTCCACATAGTAGAGAGTCACTAGCTTGAGTTTTCCCCTTCTTTGCATTCTCTCTTTCATCAATAACTTCCTGCATGTTGCAAGCTAGTAGATAATGATATGGTTTGGACTGTTTGTCTTGTTCCCTACTCATCTTCTCCAAGGCCATAGTCCAGATTCCCTCTTTTTCATTTATATCCACTGCTGACTCTATATTTCCCTGTCTTTATAATCCAGTCATTATCTACATATCCTGCTGCAAAGTTGTCTCTTATGGAGCATATTTTCCTCCAATACCAACAATCGTCTTGGGGGGGGGGGGAGAATATTTCCACCAAAAAAGTCCTTTTAGATATTTATAATTCACCCATTTTACCCATAAGTTATTAGCTTTACTAGCTTTGTGCCACAAATATTTAGCCACAACTTCTTCATTCCAAATCGGACATTCCCTTATTCCTAAACTTCCATCTCTCTTTGATCGGTATACTATGTCTCAAGTCACTAAAGGCACTATATTAGATACATTTTTTCCATCCCACAAATAGTTCCAACAAACTATGGTAATGTCTTTCAATACCTTACTGGGAAGTATGAAAATTATGGCCTAGTATATATGTATGTGCATCAGGACAGAGTTGATTAATTGTACTCTGCCTACGTACGATAGGTTCTTGGATCCCCATGAATGGACTCTAGAATTTAATGTTTGCACAAGCATCTCACAGTCCCCTGCCAATAGTTTTTTAGATAAAATGGGGACCACCAGATATCTGAAAGGGAGGGTCCCTTGCTTATATCCCGTTATCTCACATATGTCTTCTAGATATTGAGAGTCCTTTTTTTCACTAAAGATGTTTGATTTTTTAGCATTAGTACTAAGCCCTTAGGCATTGAAAAATATTGGTAGCCCTCTTACATTAGTAGCACTGCTTGGAAATCTCATTTACAAAACAATAAAACATTTTAGCTTTAGGATTTCGCATTTTGTATGAAAAGCAAATCCTTCACGTGTAGCCACACAATTCATGATTCTTGTGCAGTATTCAACATATATTACAAACAGGAAAGGTTATAGAGGATCTCCCTATCGTAGACCCCTTTTCCCTTTCATACATCCATAAACTCAACCATAAAGAGCTATTGAGTACCGAGTTTGCATAGATACAAATCATTACCCATTTTATAAATCTTGATGGAAAATTTAGTGCATATAACATTTCCTCCACAAAGCTCCATGTCATATGCCTTTTTTAGGTCAATTTTTATAAGGCAACTCTTTGTGAAGTTCTTACTATTATACAATTTAACCAAGTCTTGGCATATAAGGACATTCTGAAATATACTTCTTTCTGCCACAAAAGCACTCTGGTTATCAGCAATAATAGTTGGAAGCACCTCTTTATGCCTGCTGCACAACATCTTTGAAATAACTTTATATACACTGTGCAGCAGACTATTTTCCTGTAATCTCCCACCATTTTAGCATGAATATGCCTTGGGACTAGGGTAGTCAGAGTTTGATTTAGGATCTTCACATGGAGTTATGCTTCAAATAATTCTAGCACCCTCTCTACTAAATCCTTTCCCACAACTGACCAGCTATCCCTAAAGAATTGGATTCCATGGCCATCTATTCTTCGAGATTTATCCCCTGCTATTGACCATAGAGCCTACTTTATATCTTTTTCTATGAATTCAGCTACTAGAATTTTCCTCTGGCTTTGCTGAACAGTTGGCCTTTCCTTGATTTTTAACTCGTAACACTCTAATGGTTACTCCTTTTCTTATGTTTCCTTTCCTGAAGTTCATGTTGTATTTATTAGGCTGCTCTATATTTGTTTCCCTTATATTTACTTCAATATGCCCCCATTTTATGTCTTCTTACTCTCCTATGTGCTATACGTTTTATTTACTTTATTGTTGGTCTTCTTGCTTTTTTTCTCAGTCCCAGGTTTTGCCCCTCTTTTATCACTTGCTCCCTGTTTGCAGCCTCCTCTCTAAGTTACTTCCTGCATTCTTTCAGCTCATGCCCAAAAGTTTTGCATTTGGTGCATATCAAAGTAAACTGACTGTTCCACAATATTACCACGTTCATTTTCAAACATGATTGTAGAAGGAAAATTTTGTTTATGGGCAGCTCCACCGGTACTCTAGCAAATGTTATTCGTTCTTTATAAGTGGTAGCTCAGCCTTCAATAATCCAATCAGCCTAGATATTTTTGTTAATGATTGTAACCCCAATATTTTACATTTAGACCAGGTAGTCTGATCAATACTAGGATTATGTCCATTACTTCCTTATGCACATCAATATCTGGTTGCCATGGCTTAAGTATTATAGGCTTTCTATCGAACATCTGAACGCTATCTTCGATCAGTTTAGTTCAAGTTTTAATTATGTGAATTCTGACAAAAAAGTTCACCCACGTGTACTGTTACACAGCGCCTTCCCGAGATTCCTTGGAAGAGCAACGTAAGGCTAAGCAACTGATGTCAGTACAGTTGCTGTCCGCCAACTGAGGTCCCCTCCGTGTGCTAGACTAGATTGTCAATGCCGCACGGGAAAACTAATGTCGAGAGCAATTGAGATAACAGAAAATGAGAATTTAGAATGAAAGAAAGCTGGATTGCATTAATGAAAGCTATTACAGAAAAACAAGGAGGTGACAAGGGGGAGAGACACCAGTACAGAGAATTGTTGCTTGCTAGAAAGTTTTGATTGCTTGATCCCCCCAATAATGCTTAAAAAATAAACCAAAGCTACACGTCTAGACTTGAAAGAGCTGGAGAAACATAATGTAAGTGCATGAAATAAAACTACTCTATATATTTACAATGGAAAGGACTTAGTTTCTATAAAGCAGGGAGAGGTCCCTTTGTCAGCAGCAATGTCTTTGGCATCAGGGTCTACGCGCGCAGCGTTGTCTGCGCGTGCGGCGTTGTTGGAATCTGCCTGCGGCTGGGCGCTGGCGAGGAATATCGATGGGGAGATAGAGGCACCTGCGTGCTTGTCACTTGGCGCAGCCAAGACCACGGGGCTGTCCGTGGCGCTAGGCATTGGGAGGCTTGCTAGGACACCACGGGGCGCGCCTAAGAGGTCATGGGGCATGGCTAGAAAGCCGCTCATGACATTCTCCCCCACCTGAGTTGGCGACGTCCTCGGTGCCTCCCTTGCAAAATAATCTTCAATGAGGCTCTTGTAGGCTTTGAGGTTTGTTCCCCTCTCCCAAGTATTCTCTTCTGCATCACAGCCTTGCCATTTCACCAAGAATTCTTGGTGATCTTTCCTTGAGACATGAATCACTCTTTTATCAAGGATAGCTTCAGCATGCCTTTTTCCGGTTGAATTGGGACCCCGAATACTGGGTATTGTAAGCTGGATTCTTGAAGGATCCTCCGTGTCTTCCTCGAAAAGGTTTCAGGAGACTGACATGGAAGATAGGATGAATTTTCCACCAAGCTGGGGTATCCACCCGGTATGCAACTTTCCCAATGCGGCTCTCAATGGACAAAGGTCCAATATATTTTTACAATAGGTGAGGGTCATGGAATCCCACAAATAAGTACCGCTTCGGGATTTTGACCATCACTTTGTCTCCTACTTGATATTCAACAAAGTAACGATTTTGATCAGCATGCCTCTTCATTCGCTTCTGCGCTTTGACAAGATAGCTCCGCACTATCTCCAGATTCCGCTTCCACTCTTTTGAGAAGCTAGTAGCTCGAGGAGACTTAACCGTGTTTGGTGCATTCACAATGTGTGGGAGTAGCAGTTGCTATCCGGTAACAATTTCAAAAGCGCTTTTGTTTGTACTAGAGCTCTTTTGTGAATTGAAACACAGTTGAGCAGCATCCAGAAGCTTCACCCAATTCTTCTGCGATCCGGTTACAAAGTGGCGGAGATATTCCTCCAACATACCATAAACCACTCTGTCTGGCCATCAGATTGCGGATGAAAACTTGAGTTGTGACTTAACTTTGACCCAAGCCACTTAAAAAGTTGGGTCCAAAAGTTGCTGGTGAAGCGTGAGTCGCGATCACTAACAATGTCTTTGGGCAGACCCCAATATTTGACGACATGAGAGAAGAAGAGTCGAGCTGTATCTTCTGCTGATATATATTGTGGGGCTGCAATAAAGGTGGCATACTTGGAAAACCGGTCTACCACAACCAAGATAGTTGTGAGATCTCCGACCTTGGGCAATCCGGTGATGAAATCTATAGAAATAGTTTCCCAAGGTCTCTTTGGGATAGCTAGTGGTTCCAAGAGTCCCGCTTGTGTCAAGCGGTCTGACTTGTCCTTCTAGCGTACTAGACAGGTCTTTACATACTAAGCGACATCGTCGGCCATTTAAGGGCAATAATAGGCACGACGAAGTAACGCCATGGTGCGTTCTTCACCGGGATGGCCAGCCCACAGAGTTCTCCGCAGATCTCCTCCTTTTGGAACATAAAGTAGGTTCCCTTTGACTTTCAGAAAACCATCTTCCACGTAGAATTGGAGAGACTTGTCCTGTCCTACCAAATCATCCAAATATTGAGCAGCGGGATCCTTTGTGAGTAGATCCTGTATCTGGTCCCTGATGGAAGTGGCTACTTCGCTCCCCCTTAGGGTAGCGAGTAGGCATACCGATGCTAGGTCAGCTCTCCGACTGAGTGCATCAGCAACATGATTGGTCTTTCCACTGCGGTACTCTAGGTTGAAGTGGAATTTGGCTAGGAGTTCAAACCACCTGGCCTGTCGACCATTCAACTTTGGTTGGGTATGAAATGGCTGACCGATGTGTTGTCTATCTTTACCATGAACGGGGTTCCCAGCAGATAATGCCTCCAAAGGTGCAAGCAATGGACGACAACCAATAATTCTTTCTCATGGGCGGCATAGCGCCACTCCGCATCCTTCAGCTTCCGACTCTCATATGCTACGGGTGCCCTTCTTGCATCAAGACCCCACCAAGAGCGTAGTCAGATGCATCCGTTTGTACCTCGAACGGCTTGGCCAAATCAGGGAGAGCCAAGATGGGACTACTAGACATAGCCGTCTTTAATGCGTTGAAGGCCTCCGCTCTCCTTGGTCCCCAATCCCAAGGTGTGACCTTCTTGAGGAGTTCTATAAATGGCACAATGATAAGGGATTAGTCCTTCACAAACCGCCGGTAGAAGTTGCATAGGCCAAGGAACGCCCTCAAGGCGTGGACATCCTTTGGCGGCGGCCAGTCTATGATGGCCTGAATCTTCTGTTGGTCCATCTTGATACGTCCTTCCTCAAAGACATGTCCGAGGAAGTCAATTTGCTTCTGAGAAAAGGAGCATTTGGACTGCTTGGCATATAGCTCATGCTCCTGCAAACGAGCTAGGACCTTCCGCAAATGCACTAGGTGTTCTCTCAATGTTTGGCTATATACCACAATGTCATCCAAGTAGACCACCACAAATTCGTCAATGTACTCTCGGAAGACTTGGTTCATCAAGGTGCAAAATGTGGCTGGAGCATTAGTCAAGCTGAATGGCATGACCAGGAAGTCGTACGACCCATATCTTGTTACACAGGTCGTCTTGTGCTCATCACCCTTTGCTATCCGAACTTGCCAATAACCTGTCTTGAGGTCTATCTTGGTAAACATTGTCGCACCACCCAGTCTATCAAACAAGTCTGCCATCAAAGGAATAGGGTACTTGTTCTTTACTGTGATTTTGTTTAGAGCTCGATAATCCACACAAAGTCGCAGGCTGTCATCATGTTTCTTTTGGAATAGAACAGGAGATCCATATGGGGACTTTGAGGTTTCAATGATCCCTAAATCTAGCATTTCCGTCAATTGTCTCCAGAGCTTGGTGAGTTCGGGTTGTGACATTCTGTAAGGCGCCCGGGCAGGTGGCTTCGCGCCCGACACCAACTCAATCTCATGGTCCACAGCGCGCCTAGGCGGGAGCTGCTTTGGCATGTCTTGTGGCATGACATCTTCAAAATCCAGTAGTAACTCCTTCACAGGTTCTAGTATAGGACCCGAGGAGCATTCTATATCTTTAATGCAGAGGGTTGCCAGGAACGTAGGCTCATTCCTTTTGACCCCCTTCTTCAACTGCATGGCCGAGATGTTCTCAACGACCATCTTCTTGGGAAGGCACGGGATAATACAGGGCTTGGCCCCATTAGCTCCCATCATCAGTAGCACGTCTGCAAATGGTACATGCATTGTGTTGGTTTGCCTTAGGAATTCCAGTCCAACAATCAGCTCAAAGTCATTTATGATCACCACTCGCAGGTTGAATTTTCCATCGTAGGGGCCAAGCTTCACCGGTACCTCTTTGGCTATTCCACGCACTGGTTGGGGAGGTGAGTTGATAGCCTTGACACTCCCTTTACCTTTCCCCACAACTAGTCCAAGGCGCTCCACTTGAGTTGAGGCTAAGTAGTTGCGGGTAGCACCCGTGTCTATCATAGCCCGAATGGGCTTGCCATTCACCTTCATCTCGACGAACATTAAGGTCCTCTCTTATTTAGGAGGAGTCTCTTCATCCTCCTTCTTTTTCCCTTTCTTCATGACTGGACGTGGGTCCTTCTTCTTACGGATGCCAGCACTGGTCTCCGTTAATGCCTCAGAGATGGAACCTACAATTGCATTGAAATCACCTACTGGCTCAGTCTGGTCCGGATCGTCTGAGTCGTCATCTGTCCCATCATCAATAGCTTGATGGGCATTCATCTGTGCATGTGGGCATTCGTTGTTCCAATGTGGTCCGCCACAATGATGGTAGCCTGAAGGAGGCTTTCTCCCTCCGGTCATTGTTGTTTGAAGTCGCACTGTTGCTGCTTGAGGAAGGAGCTCTAGATTTGTTTGAGTTCCGATCTCCCCCACTTTTGCTAGGACCACCATTGCTAGGCTAGACCCCCTTGAAACCTGCTCGGGCAGGAGGCTGAGGCCTGTCCTTTCGAGCTTCCATTTGATAGTCCCCAAGGCATTCAGCTGCTTGGATTGCCTTGGGAAGGGTATCTACCCTTTGTCTCTATAGCTCCACGCGGGCATAAGGTTTCAACCCTTCCATGAAGGTGAAGAGTTTATCCTTGTCTCCCATGTCGCGTATGCTAAGCATGAGTGCAGAGAATTCTCGCACGTAGTCCCGCACTGATTTTGTCTGGCGGAGCTCCCGTAATTTTCTCCTGGCATTGTATTCAACATTTTCGGGGAAGAACTGCAGGCGTATGGCTGCCTTCAGTTCTGCCCATGTCTCGAGAGTATCCTCCCTAGCCTTGATGGTTTCATACTTCACCCGCCACCAGAGTTTAGCATCACCGTGAAGATACATGGCAGTAGTTGCCACCTTCTTAGCTTCCTCCAGATCCCCAACAGCATCAAAATACTGTTCGACATCAAAGATGAATTTTTCCACTTCCTTGACATTCCTAGCTCCCCTGTATTGCTTTGGCTCAGGAATTTTGAGTTTCTTTGTCGCGGAAATGGAATTCACAGCACATCCGACTTTGTTCCACCTCCTTGGAGTAGGCCCTGTAAAGCAGCGTTGACAATATTGAGTTGGTCTATGAATTTGTCAATAGTTTGTTGCATGGCAGTCACCTTTTCTGCCTCTTGTGCCCTGTGGGCTAAATCCTCGGTGCGCTCCTGTTGGAGACCCTCGAATTTCTCAAAACTTTCGGCTGCCTCTGTGGCTCCCGTCGGCCGGTCTCCCTCAGAGTCGCGACTGATGTTTTCAACGTCAACTTCGACCTGAAGCATCCTGCGGTCAAGGTCGTCCAACCTTTGCAGTAGGCTGGTTCTTAGTTCAGGCACCGTATCCACAATAGGCTGCAATACCTCAACCGTCCCTTCAAGAGCCGCAATGCGGTCCCCATGATTCACCATGGTCAGAAATGGTGGTAATGTCAATACGTTCCCTCGTCCGATGTCGAGCCTAGGCTCTGATACCAACTGTTACTCAGCATCTTCCTGAGATTCCTTGGAAGAGCAACGTAAGGCTAAGCAACTGATCTCAGTACAGTTGTTGTCCGCCAACTGAGGTCCCCTGCGTGCGCTAGGCTAGATTGTCAGTGCCACACGGAAAACCAATGTCGAGAGCAATTGAGAGAACAGAAAATGAGAATTTAGAATGAAAGAAAGCTGGATTGCATTAATGAAAGCTATTACTGAAAAGCAAGGCGGTGTCGAGGGGGAGAGACACCAGTACAGAGAATTGTTGCTTGCTAGAAAGTTTTGATTGCTTGATCTCCTCTAATAATGCTAAAAAAAAAAAATCAAAGCTACACGTCTAGACTTGAAAAAGGTGGAGAAACATAATGTAAGTGCATGAAATAAAACTAGTCTATATTTATAATGGAAAGGACTTAGTTTCTATAAAGCAGGGAGAAGTCCCTTTATCAGCAGCAGCGTTTTTGGCATCAGGGTCTGCGCGCGCGGCGTTGCTGGAATCTGCCTGCGGCTGGGCGCTGGCGAGGGATATCGGTGGGGCGACAGAGGCACCTACGCGCTTGTCACTTGGCGCGGCTAAGACCACGGGGCCGTCCGTGGCGCTCGGCGTTGGGAGGCTTGCTAGGATACCACGGGGCACGCCCAAGGGGTCATGGGACATGGCTGGAAAGCCGCTCATGACAGTACTTGTGCGATTTTTTCAATTCCCAGCCCTTCCCAAATTCTTTTTAAGTATCCTTCAATGACGGTTTGTGGAGGATTCAACCCCAACACATTTCATACAACCCCTATTTCCCAATAGTCAACTTCCTCATGGATATCCTACATTGTTATTTTGACATTGCTATTCGTCGGTTTCTCCGTTGCCAAGTTCTCACCTTGACTCATCAATTAATTCCCCAAAACCTTACCTCATGATATTCCAGTATCTAGGGTTTTGTTCTTTCCAATTGTGTTGGATTCTGCTATTTCTCTTCCACCATATCCACCCGCAATAGTCTTCTTGAGTCGCTTCAAATATCTGGAGTCCCTTTCTTCCTTATTAATGACATCACCACTAGTGTTGCTGATGCCGAAACTTGAGTCATATCTAATGGAGTAATTCCATGTATGGCGTTTACATTCCTCAATTTCTTCAAGTCCTCTATTCATAGGACACATTTTCCTCCTTGATTTTGACTTTGATTTATGCCTTGTGCGCTTTTCCTCTCGCTCCGGTCTTCGATTTCCTACCCATCTTTAGCATTTGCTGAGAGAAAATTTCATCCTGAAGAGAGAAAGTTGCTATCCTTTTTTTAAGAAGTTTATTTGGTATAAAGTTCAAATATAGCTACCAATGGTATCTATTTAGTTTAAAATATTATATTTGTTAGAGTGTGTGTGAGCGTGTATCAGTGTGCGTGTGTATGTCATTGTGTGTGAACCTCTTAAGTCTATATTTTGTTCGCCATCCGTCGGTTGTTTGCACTAATTTAATGACAACAACGCGTGAGCTTCACATATAAGATTTTGCTATTTAATCATGTTTAAATGATACATATTTTCATCTTAATTCGTTGCTTAAGTCTAAAACATATAGTTTGATTTGTATGATTGACTTCGAGTCTTCGACCAGTACTTTTTCCAAATTACACCGTGCCTGTTTGCAAGAATTTTCGACTAAGAGACAAAGAAATGTGGGTTCATAGGTTAAGTACCATTTTCTACATGATTTGAATTCAAGATAGCGTTATATGAGAATCTTCCACTTTTAGTTTGTTTTTCCTTCTTATAGGTCCTTAATTATGTTGCATCTGCTTCTTTCCATAGTAAGTGGAAAAAGATCAATATGGAACTTAAATTTTACTTGTCATTGCACTTAAAAAATAATGGCCTATGACTTTTTTGCTTATATTGCATATGTAGAGGCGGATAAAGCGTTGTCTCTTTATCATCAACAAAAAGAAACAAACTTCGAAAGGAAAAAAAAAAGGGAAAGAGAACCAAAAATAGAAAAAGCACTCCCAAAACCCCTTCAAACGCGTCTCAAATCATCTATCGTATTTCTCGTTTACACGCTCCTTAAAAAATATTAAATTTGAAAGAATTTTAGATTATTTTATTTTTATTTATATCTTAAGATATAATTCTTTTCCATTGAATATTTACTCAATTTATATACTATCTCCATATTCAAGAACAATAACTTTTATGGGTAAATGGGAAAAATAATTAGTTTTTTCTTAAACTTCTAATATGACAAATAATTTAAGACAACTATTTTTAGAAATTACGACAGATAATTTAAGATAGAAGGAGTATTATAATATTCATCTCAGCAAAGAATAGAACAAAACAAATAAATAAATTCTTGTGACGACCCGATAGGTTGTTTTGAGTTCTAGCTTACCGTTTCATGCTTTTAGACATTGAATATCCTAATGTGATGATTTATGGCATGCGTGCTTTATCTGTTTTGATTTTCGAAAAGTTTAAGTGTGATGTTTCAAAGAAAACTTGATTTTTAAACTTCAAAATTGCTAGAATTGACCACGGTCAACAATCATTTTAAACAACCTCGGGTCGGTATTTCTATAATTTCGGTAAAATGATAATTTTAAACATATAGGCATGTTTGGTAAGAGTCCTGGATAACCCAACGTCGTTTCGGCAGTATATGTGAAAATATAAAATTTTGAACTTAAGAACTTTGAAATCTTTAAGTTTTGATGTGTGATTCTTAGTTCTTGATGTTAATTTGATGTATTGAGCTAATGAGAGAGTTCATGTGAGATTTATATAATTGTGTGGAGTTTGGAGTTTGGTCTGAGGGACTCAAGTGTGTTTCGGATTAGTTTCGGACTATTTTTACAGGACTTGGTGTTGTTGGCATTAAAGTCATCGCAATTGCAATGAACTGCTCCTCACATTTGCGAAATGGGAAGGGAAAGGGATAGCTTCACAATTGCGAAGCTTCGGTCGCATTTGCAGACTTCTCAATTGCAAGGTTTTGGTTTCATTTGCGACATTTGAGCCTCTGCTGGCACTTCGCATTTACGAGCTGCGCAATTGCAACATCTGTAGCTGGGTAAAAATAGAGAATTCAAAATTTGCTAATTTGATACTATTTTTGAGACATAAAGTTTATGGAAGGTGATTTTTGGAGAGAATTTTCTTTCCAAGTTCAAGAGTTATTAACTTTAACTTATTTTTTATCGAATTTTCATTCCTAAATCTAAGATATTATAGAGTAGAAATAGTGTTGTGTGACAATGCAATAGGTCATTTTTAGTACTAGCCCCTATTATATATTTTGAAACCTCTATTAGTTCCATTAAATGTTTCTCGATTTACGTGTGTGGTCCTTATCTTTTTTCAAAATTTTTTTATATGAAAATTTGTAGAAAATATAATTTTTGGCTTTAAAAATAACTTGAGTTGACTACGGTCAATATTTTATATAAAACGCTCCCGAATTTGTATTTGGACGATCTCGATGGGTCAGTATAGTGATTTTGTACTACGCCAGGAATTAAATTCGAAAGTCCCCAACTTGATTTTACTTGTTATATCGAAAGCTAGCAATTTGAAGGTTTGGAAACTTCCTAGGTTTGACCGTATGTTGAATTTATATCTACCTCGTTTGGATTTTGGTTTTGAGACTCGTTATAGGTTCCTTTTGCTATTTGAAACTTGTCTGCTAAATTTGGTGCAAATCGAAGTTGGATTGGTAGGATTCAGACGTTCATTTGTCATTTTAGAAGTTCTTGAGTTTTCTTTTAAATTTCATGTATTTTGACGTCCGATTCATAGTTTTAGGTGCTATTGTTTTATTTTGTTCGCGTGAGCAAGTTTGTATGATGTTATTACATTTGTGCACATGCTTGGTTTTGAGACCGGGGGGCTTTGGTGAGTTTCGGATGAGCTGCGAACCATTTGGAACTTAAGAAAATGCTAGTTACAGCTATTTTCTGTGTCTGGTGTGATGTGCTTCGTGATCGCGAAGATACTCTTTCAATCGCGATAGAGAACTTGGTACTGGGGGGGATTTCTTCTTCTCAAACGAGGGGAACTGGTCGCCAACACGAAGCATTGGAGGGTTTACCCTTCGCGAACGCGACCTTCCTCACGAGAACGCGAAGAGTTATGAGATTAAGGGGAGATAGCTAGTTACTCTATGGGAACGCGGGCGTTGGTTTGCAAATGCAAAGGAAAGGGGAGCAAGCCTACGCGAAGGGTAGCTCGTAAAAGCGAAGGCCCTTTGGTTGCTGTGCTTCGTGATCTCGTTAGGTGCTTCACGAACGCAAATAACACCTGACGCAAATGATTCAAACATTTCAAAGTCAGAATTTTCTTTACTTTTCACCATTTTCACATTTGAGCTCGGCCTAGAGGCAATTTTGAAGAGGTTTTTCATCCCACTTCATAAATTTTAACTTGTTTCATCACATATCTGTAAACACCCATTGATTTTAACCTTTAACTATGCTTTTTCATGGTAGAAATTAGGAATTTAGGTAAAAATTGAGAATTTTGATAAATTGAGATTTAGACCTCAAATTGAGGTCGAATTTCAAAACTAATTACATAACCGGGCTTGGGGTGAATGGGTAATTGGGTTTTGATCCGAATCTTGAGTTTTGACCAATCGGACCCGAGGTTAACTTTTTCCAAAGTCATTAAAGATTTCATCTTTTTTACCTGTGGGTAGATTCTAAAGCCTATTTGAATTATATGAACTACGTTTGGCTAGATTTGATTTGTTTGGGGGCTAATTCTAGAGGAAAAGGAGTGGTTGAACATTGATCTGGTTGCGAAGTTAGGTAAGTATCGTGGTTAACCTTGAATTGAGTGATTAGGAGTTGTTGGTCTATTTGCTACATTTATTATGTGTGGGGACGACGTATATGTGAGGTGACGAGTGTATATGTATTGTCACTGGATTAAAGTATATGTCTTCGTCATTGGGCTATTTCTTTGAATTATATTTTTTCATTGACTACGTTTTCCATGCTTAGGTTAGAATATTACTTTTTAATATTTATTATTTTTTTTTGAATATGTTGAAAATTTGTAAAGTTGAGTTTGTTATCTTGGCACTTTAATTGAAGTGAAATTTTTTTTCCGCCTTACATTTTGTTGTACGGATTTTGTATTGTTTCTTGGTGAAGAAGAGTTAAAATCATGACGTTTGTTTCCATGCCTTATTTTCATTCATTATCATATATTGAGAGGTTGTAAAGATTAAAGCATGAAGGGTGATGTCGTGCCAGAGAGTAAAAGCACGAAGGATGATGTCGTGCCATCTTTATTTCATTGACCTATTTTATTCTCGGATATGTGATTTATTTGGTTATATTGTTGCTTATTTCGGAAGATGTTATTTGGTGATTTCGTACTTGCCCCTCTTATGATATTTTCCCTTTTGCAGGATGCCTCCTAGTTAATATTTTATTGTTATACTAGTTATTTTGTTTTACATAGGTATCTTGTCATAGCCTCACCACTACCTCGTTGATATTAGGCTCGACACTTATGGAGTACATTGGGCCGGTTCTACTCATGCTATACTTCTACACTTCTTGTTGAGATACTGTTGTTGGTCCATCTAGTAGTGTTCCTCTCGGATTCAGCCACATTTGGAGACTTTAGATATAATTGCATGGCGTCCAAAGCCATAAATTCCCCCTTCATTCTCCAGTTTATTATTTATCTAGTCTCAGACAGTTCTACTTTGTTACAGATCGTATACGTAGTACACTAGTTGCTCATGTCTTCGTGACCTGGATTCTGGGAGATGTTTAGATATCGATGTGTTTATTATTATACCATATGAGACTCTTTTGGCTTGTTTTAATTAATATTTTATTTTGAATTGGTTAAATAATCTAGTTAATATTGGCTTGGCTAGCAAGTGAAATGTTAGGCACCATCATGGTCCTGAGGGTGGGATTCCGGGTCGAGACAAGTCGGTATCAGAGCACTAGGTTGCTTAGGTTTCACGAGTCATGAGCAATCTTAGTACAGTTTGGAGGGTCTCTACGGAGATATCTGTTCTTATCTTTTGGAAGCTCTGGAGCTTTAGGAAAATTTCACTTATTGTTTTCTTTATCTTGCGATTTTATTCTATCATTTATGCTTGAGATATTCCATTCTTATTCTCTCGCAGATGGTGAGAACACGTACAATATCTATATCCGGGCAGGAGCCAGAGCCCACTGTTTCAACCACTACCAAGGGTAGGGGTCGGGGCCGAGGCGGGGGCTATGACAGAGGTAGAGCTCAGCCTAGAGCACGTACATCAGCACCCAATGTGGAGCCTAAAATTGATCATGAAAAGGAAATTTCAACTCAGACTGCACCAGTCCGACACACTCAGGTCTCAGAAGGATTTATAGCCACTCATGTGCTTTAGGATGCTCTAGTCCGCATGGTGGGCCTTATGAAGAGTCTGGCCCAAACCGGTGCATTTCCGGTGGCACCAACTATCTCACAGGCTGGGGGAGGAGCAAAAACTCCCGCTACTCACACTCCAGAGAAGATGGCTCCTATATATCAAAATCTAGCAGTTCCGCTAGTTAGGGTAGGTCAGCCTATGGTTGTTACAAAGATCGATGAGAGGCCTGCGATATCTTTTGAGGGATTGATGAAGTTGGATAAGTTAATAAATATCTTCCTTGTTCACTTTAGTGGTGAAGCTTTTGATGACCCACAAGATTATTTGGATCGTTGCTATAAGGTGTTGTGCAACATGGTTATTGTTAAGTCCAATAGAGTAGACTTTGTAGTATTTCAGATGACTGGTTTCCACTAATAGGTTGTAGCAGGATTATGTGTGGGTGATTAGGGAGTTCATATCCACTCACTTGGGATTAGTTTCACAGATTTTTTCTGGAGAAGTTTATTCAATTAACTCTGAGATAGGTACCGCATGAAATTCGAGCACCTTCAGCAGGGTAGCATGACCATTAGCTAGTATGAGACCCAATTTATGGACTTAGCTCGCCATGCAGTTATCTTACTCCCTAGTGAGAGGGAAAGGGTGAGGAGAATCATTGATGAACTTACTTTCAATATCAGGCTACAGTTGGCCAAGGAGACCAGAGATGATATTACTTTCCACAGGTCGTAGAGGTTACTAGAAGATCAATATGGTTTGTGGTCATGATAGGGGAAATATTTGAGAAGAGCCCTCATTATTTTGGTAGTTTCAGTGGTGCCTCATCTGGTGGCAAAGTTTTGTTTGCAGAGGCTATCCTCCCAAGCCAATTCAGTCAGCACTTCAGGCATCCCACAATGCTTGGGGTAGTCATGGTTCTTACTGATCTTATCCGGAGCAGCTAGCTTACGATGCACCTGTAGCTTGGTGCACCTCTAATCTAGAGTTATCAAGGTGGTTATCTAGGTCAACAAGGCCAGTTCTACAGTCAGCAGTCATAGCAGTTGAGGACTTATCATACATGTGGAGATCCAAGGCATGTCGCAAAATTTTTCCCTAGGCCGCAGGGCAGCATGCCACAGCAGGGTTCTCATGCCATGGTTCTCACACTAGATGCTTCGCCACCTGCTCAGCTAGTTAGAGGCGATGGTCAAGCTGCTAGAGGTGGAGTTCAGGCAACTAGAGGTAGAGTTCAGCCAGCTAGAGATCATCCGAGAGGCGGAGGTCAGAGTTGTGGGGCCCGCCCATTTTTATGCATTTCTAGCTAGACCTGAGGTAGATTCATTTGACATCTCCATCATAGGTATTGTTCCAGCTTTCCATAGAAATGACTCAATTCTATTTGATCCATGCTCTACGTATTCTTATGTGTCAACCTATTTTGCTTCATATCTGATTTTGCCTCGTGATTCTTTGAGTGCTCATGTGCATATGTCCATGTCTGTGGGATATTGTATTATTGTATTTGTATTTATCGCTCATGTGTGGTGTCAAAGCCCCCTTTTTCTTATGAAATCGAGTTTATGACATTTGGGAGGACAACTCTATTCCCTTTTGCGATTTGGGTTTTTGGAATTGAAGAGTCGCCACTTAATGATTAAGTGCATTAGGACACTAAGGGTTTTTGAGTTGGAAAATCAGAGTTCGGGTAAGGGCTAGAAATCATCTCGAGGGAAAGGTGTTAGGCACCCCTCAAGATCCACTAGTTTGGTTCCCGGCCATGTTATTTTGTGACTTCATCTAATCAAATAAACAATCAAAGGTTCAAATATACAACATTGCAAATAAGCTTAAAAAACCAACTTTGAAGATAAGATTTGAATAGTTTTACAAGAGGAGATGAAAACAAACAAAGGGAAAGGGGTTCTAGGATTATGATTAATATGGATCATTAATGCAATACTCAGTAATTTCTCCTTAGAAAAGGAGCTACATGAGATATTAGCGCATCAATCATCATCTCCATATTCTACCTTTCCCACCCCGTAAAGGTTACTAAACGCGTGTGTTGGTCACGAATACTTAACACGTGCTATTACTCGTCCGGTCCTATAAGTCCTGGAGGATATTTGGGACCACTATTTCTATGTGATAGGAACTAGGATGAACCCTTAAGTTTAAAGGTAAAAATGCTAGGCGACATACAAACAAATAGGACTGCACATAAGGGAGCATACAAAATCAATTAAAGGCTCACAGATCCCTCCTCAAATGAATGCATAATTAGCACGTCTTAAACACATTCAAGGTCTCAAAGATAAAAGTTTTTTACAAAAGGAATAGGCAACAGCAGTTAAAACATGGTTTTAAAAAAAATGAAGTAGCAACAGCAATTTCAGGACAAGTAAAATAGCACGATTCTGGGCAGAGGTTGGTAACTCAGTGATTTGAGAGCATAAAAATTAGAAACTCATTAAGAGTAAATAGGTGCACCATTTCAAAATCGTTCACAGATGGAGTAGAGTTTTTAAGAAAATAGAGTGAACTTCAGAGAATCAAAGCAAGAATGGGAACGGTAGAGTGGAAATTAAAAGAAGTTGGTTGGTCTCAAACTAGTAAAACACAATTAATCAATTCTTATTGGGCCTAAAGATTGCCTAGTTGTCGTATACATCGTCTGATTATTTTAAGGAATGAACACACATATTTGATTCTGATTTTTAAAGGTACGCATGATAAGGCATTTGCAGAAACATTTCAAACCACTTAGCCATATTTTAGCAAAGTTATTAGACTATCATGTTGATTAACCACTGCAATTCGAACGAGTAAGAAGTCCTAAGGACAGGATATCTAATGCACATAGGAGTACCTAAAACATGGTTTCTAACATGCTAATGCAGTAATGACAGTTTATTGGTTTGTTGTTAAGTGATTAAAATTACAAAGTGAGTATAATAACATACTGAGAATGCATGACCTAAAACATGATTTCTAACACATGAAAATTCATGTCTTAAGCAGGTTATCTATTGCGCAAATAGGTAAAATAAATCTATAAACAAGTTTTCTACCTATTACTTAAAATAAACATGCATTCCCCTCCCCCCATATTCACTATTCAGCCCCAACGTTCATTTACAAATTATTACAAAACCAATAGTATCTGAATTATAGTAATAAAGAAAAAAAAAGAATTTATTCTATAGGGAGCCTTCAATCAGGCCCAATTCTTCCAACCTTAACCCCTTCGAGTTTCACAGCCTTTTGCCATGGTCTAGGTGTGGCAAAGCTCCCTAGGGCCCCATTGGGTCCCTGGCCAATACCAGAACCTAAACACTTAGAAGAGTGCAGGACAGGTGCAGTATGGAATACCATCTTTGTGTGTCAAAGTTCAGTGAGTACTCAGAGGTACTCAAAGAAATGCTCACGCGAAGGGGGCAAAACCTATTCTCTAAGTGTAGTGTGAAGTGCAGGAAGAAGTGGTTTAAAATAGTTTTCAAAAAAAAGGTATTTGTTAAAAAAGGAAAACAACGGAAACAATAGTTCAACCGTACAAGATTGCATACAAGGATCATGGGGAAAGGGAATAGATAGATCACACAATGCTAAAGGAGATACAGAGATTTAATGAAGCATGACTACACAGAATTAGAAGATTCAGGGGACCAAGAATGGTCAGACTTAAACATGATACTTACACAATAATAGGGGTACAACTATAATAGTTAGGTTGAACAGCAGTTAGCAGCATGTCAAACAAGAAGGACATATAAAGTGCCAGGGGTCAGGGGAATTGGGAAGTGGTAAAGTTTAGGCTTGATAATGTACAGTAATGGGATACAGGCATAGCAAATAGAAGTTAGGGATAGACAATGTCATATTACAGATTTAGCACATAAATCAGAAGATATGTTAAAGTACCAAAATAAAAGAATCAATTGCACATTCAGCAGTAGAAGTGTAAGTAGAAGAAAATTAGGCAAATAATGAACTGAAACAAGGATAAACACATTGATTGGAGGCTTGAAGATAAATTAGGACATACCAGTAAGAGAGCAAAAGTAGGATGCAAAGACAAAGTGGTATCACAATATTAGTCTTGGATTACAGGCGGCTAATAATGGGCAAGAGCAGGGAACAACAATAGAGCAAAAGAGCAAGAGAACACAAGGGAATGTAGAATTGGGAGTATTCAGTGATGTGTGTCGTGTGAAAGACTTAGGGTATTTATAGTTGAAAGTAGGTGGTAAAAAAATAAGGTAAAAATCACAGTAGTATGTTAATTTAAGAACCCGAAATCAATCAATTTATAGAATCAATTAGAGAATCAAACGAAAAGATTCAGCACCATATAAGGCAAGAAGAAAATATCAATGTAGGACTAAATTAGGAAGGAGTCAAGGTACAATATACATATAGTAGTCAATTAGGACCAAATTCAGGAAAATTCCAATTAAGGAAAGTCTAAGTAGAGCAAGGTACCATAGCAAATAAGGTAACAAAATCAGTTAATTTAAACAGGCGAGTAGAATTCTAGGGCTTTGAAAGAAAGTCTTTCAATTACCAACAATCAAGAAAAATCAGAATCAATCATGCGATGTCATGATTCTGTATTATCAACATATAAATAGAGGCAAATGAACAAGAGTAGCAAACAAAATTAGCCATATAGACAGAAGGGAACAAGAGATGAACAAACACAATCATTCAGAGATAGTGAAAATAGGCTAAGGTTCAGCAGGACATATTCGAAGCATGGTGACCATGAGACATTAACAAGAATTAGGTAAATAGGCTAGCAGACAGAACCAAAGCAAAGGAGGTCAGGCTAACACACATAATCAAAGCAAAGAAACATGCTAACACATAGAGACAAGGCAAAGAAAATCAGGCTAACACACATATCAAAGCAAAGAAACATACTAACACATAGAACCAGCGTATATAAATCAGGCTAACACTCATAACCAAAACTAAGAAAAATCTTTTAGAAATTAGGGTTTTTAGCAGAGTCAAGCTAAAAAAAATAGTAGAAGCATAAAATCGGTCAGAATAGACAAGGAAAGGGTTTAATCATAAAGAAATTGGTCGAAACAGCTTAAAAGAACTCCAAGAAACCCTAGCTTTTCAAAGAAAGTTAAAACGGTTCAAAGTAGAGGATCTTTCAGAAGAAGCTCAAGAATAAGCAGAACATAGAACAAAACATGCTTACAGCATGAAACCGTTTTGAGAGATTCATGAGAGAGTAAGGGTTTCAAAAAAGGAAACCCTCATAGAAGTTGAAAGAACCTGTTGAAACTTCACCGATCGTGACGTATAGGGTGTGATTTAGCCTAAAATCACACCAGAGAACCCATAAGTAGCAGAACTAGGAGCCCTAGGTCCAAATCAACATGGACCAGAATCCTCAAAGGTCCTAGAGATGTTGAGCAAGGCGATGAGAGGCCCGTCGGAGACTTGGATTTGTAAGGAGGTGGCCAGAGATTGGCCGGAAACAAACCAGGCGAAGCTTTCAGGGACTAATTTGTATGGCCGAGGCTTCTGGGGTCTAAGGATAGAGGGAATCGGTAAGCTAGGGTTTTATGGCGGCTGGTGGTCGAAAGAGGTGAGGCTGGAGGTGGCCGGAGAGACGGTGGAGGTCGTCGGCGATGAAGAGCCAGAAGGTTCTAGAGAGAATAGGGAGAGGAAGAGACAAAGTAGAGAGAGAGGGAGAGAGGCTATCTCGATGAATGAGGGGTCGATGGGGGGGGTAGTTAGATTTAATTAAGGAAACGAGATTTGGGCCGTTGATCTTATTTGATCAACGGCTCAGATTAGAATCGGGGTTGGGCCGGGTTATATTAGGGATTGGGCTGGGTGATTTTAATTGGGTATTGGGCCAATTAAATCTTATAGGGGGTGGCCAAATTGGCTAAAATTAAAATAATAAAAGGATGTTTGTTAAATAGCCAATTTTTCCTCTTTTATTATTTTATAAAATAGTTAAAAAGATTTTAAAACAAGTTAAAGCTACTGAACTTAATTAATAATGCATAAATATTAATCGAAAAATACTAAAAATAATTTTATAATTATAAAATATTATTAATTTTAAAATAGGCTATAATTGCAATTATATGCAATTTGGCTTAAAAATACCAAACAAAATGTATAAAAATGTGCAAAAATCACCTTAATTATATCTTGGTGTAAATATAAGAATGAAAATAAATTATTCACCAAAAATACTAGTCTAGGAATAATTATTGAATTTTGTACTATTAAAATAGATAATAAATTAATTTTAAAATCTTTAAAAATAAGGACAAAATACCAAATGTCTTGGGCATGCTTATATATGCATGCATATGCTATTTTGAGAATATTTTGAGTATATAAAAATATGTAAGAAAAAATTGGGTATCAACAGCTGCCCCTCTTTACCCGAGAAGGATGAAAGAGTTGTCGGGTAAAGATATGATGACCAATTTTGACCAAAAGAAATGATTTGAAAGGTTTTGACCGAGCTCTTACTCCTGAGCTGCCTACATATCCCTGGTCTTACAAGAATCAGGCCATACTAAGTTCGGGACCCATCGGCGAAATATGCCGATGGGGTTTTTCGAAAGACGAAAACGTTGTTCAGGTCGGGAAAGACGGTCGGAGTTTAGTAGGCTGCGGGAACTGGAGTGGGATCGCTCCTCCTGAGACGGCCGTTGATAGCCGGTGTACCTGCAAATGAGCAATACCAACATATATTGTGCGCAAATTTAATGTGATGCAAGTTCCCATTGGACCATGAAATGCTTGTCTTCGGACGGTTAGGATGACGTCCTCAGACCATGACGTCCTGGGCGATGAAGCGTATAATAAAGATTCGCAGGCTATGGAATGATGTTCTAGGACTATGAGAATGATTCCTCCGAATCATGATGCATTTTAATAATGATATGCAAAAGATAAAGCAGGGGTCCTCAGGCCATGGCATGGCGTTTTCGGGCTATGAAAATGGTGCCTCTGAACAATGACGCCTTTGGACAATTTGGCAATCTTTTAGCCCATGAAATGCAGGATTTGGCAATCTTTCAGTCGATGCAAGACTTAAATGAAATGACGATACTTTAGCCGTGCAAAAAATGTAAATACGAATAGCGATCTTTCAGCCGATGTAAAGTGTAAATATAAATGGCGATGTTTCAGCCGATGTAAAGTGTAAATATAAATGGCGATATTTCAGTCGATGCGCGGGTTTAATAAAGTTGGCAATCTTTCAGCCATGCAAGATTTAATAAAGTCGGCAATTTTTCAGCCATGCAAGATTTAAATAATGGTTGGTGATCTTTCATCCATGCAGATGGAGACAATGCTTAGTTTCGGATGGCAGAAAGGTAGCCTTATGCAATGCGATAAAATGCAGGTGGAGACAATGGAAGACAGAAAGGTAGCCTTAAGCAATGCAAGAAAATGCTGATGGAGACAGTGCTTAGTCTCGGAAGACAGAAAGGTAGCCTTATGCAATGCAAAAAAAATGCAGATGGAGACAGTGCTTAGTCTTGGAAGGCAGAAAGGTAGCCTTATGCAATGCAAATAAAAATACAGATTGAGACAATGCTTAGTCTCGGAAGGCAGAAATGTAGCCTTATGTATTGCAAGAAAATATAGATGGAGACAGTGCTTAATCTCGGAAGGCAGAAAGGTAGCCTTATGCAATGCAAGAAAAATGTAGAGGAGACAGTTCTTAGTCTCGGAAGGTAGAAAGGTAGCCTTATGCAATGCAGCAAATAAATGTGAAGAGTAACAAAATCTCTAAGCTGATAGATGATAGCTGATAGTTGATTGCGTCATTGTGGCTGCTGAGGATGTCATGTGTGGATAGCACTTGTAAGTAAGTGATGATTCTGAGAGTTGTATTCGTGAAAAAGTATGAGTATGTAATCGTATTCTGATGATTTCATGTCTTGGGTTGCTTGCATTCAAAGAAAAGTCGTGAGTTTTGTAAAGGGAAAGGTTAGTTCATCTTCCCATGGACTTCGCTTGTTCTACTCGGCTCTTGCTTTCATTGGGGGGGTAGCGTCGCTAAAAAAACACTTTGATAGTAGCCATGCATGGTTAAAAAAAATATATGATGTAGCTACATAATTTAAAATGATTTTCTTTTACATGAACCGACGTCTGCGATGCGGTTCAAAACATGGCAACCTCTTTTGCTCCGGAATTTTGAGGGTCCTCCTCAAAATTCTGCCCCAGTTTACCGGTTTGATGCTTCTAATGGCAGCGTGCGATGAAGGATTGAGAATCAACTTTGAAATTTTGAGGGTCCTCCTCAAAATTCTGCCCCATTTTCCAATTGCGGGGGAAATGAAGATTTTATTGAATTGTGACCGAACCCATAAGGCTGCCTACGTATCCCCTTAAACGAAAATCGGGTCAGACGTAGTTCAAATTACAACATAAAGAAATCATAATGATTACACATAATAATGCTTGATTGCATCTGAATTGATTGGCTTTGGCCAGACTTTTCCATCCATTTATGCAAGTATGAGTGCTTCTCCTGTTAGGACCCGGTGAACCATGTACGGGCCCTGCCAGTTGGGAGAGAATTTTCCTTTGGCTTTATCTTGATACGGGAATATCTTATTCAACACCAGCTAGCCCTGGTGTAAACTTTCTCGGCTTGACTCTTTTGTTGAAGGCTCTGTTCATTCTGTTCTAATAAAGCTGACCATGGTAAACCGCATTCATTCTCTTACTATCTATGAGAGCTAGATGTTTGTAACGACTCTTTACCCATTCTGCATCATCGATCTCTACTTCCTGTATGATTCTTAGAGATGGAATTTCCACCTCAGCGGGGATGACCGCTTCTGTACCATAGACCAACATATAAGGAGTTGCCCCGGTTGATGTGCAAACTGTGGTGCAGTACCCCAGTAAAGCAAATGATAGCTTCTCGTGAGGAACAAGTTATATTTCTCTATCATCTTCCTCAGCGTCTTCTTGATGTTCTTATTGGCCGTTTCTACAGCTCCATTCATCTGAGGTCTGTAGGCTGTAGAATTTTTGTGCTTAATCTTGAATGTTTCACACATCACTTTCATCAGGTCACTATTGAGATTGGAACCATTATCAGTAATGATTGACTCTGGGCTGCCGAACCGGCAAATGATACGGTCGTGGACAAAGACTGCCATAACCTTCTTGGTTACTGCCTTATATGATGTTGCTTCAACCTATTTGGTGAAATAATCAATGGCCAATAGAATGAACCTGTGCTCGTTTGATGTGACATGCTCGATAGGTCCGATGACATCCATTCCCCAAGCAGCGAACGGCCATGGCAAGCTTGTTGCATTAAGCTCATTAGGAGGCACCTTTATCATATCCATATGTATCTAACAGCGATGGCACTTTTGAACATACTGGATGCAGTCCATTTCCATAGTCATCCAAAAATATCCAGCTCGGAGTATTTTCTTGTCTAAGAGAAAACCATTCATATGTGGACCACAGGTTCCTGCATGAACCTCTTCTAATAACCTGGATGCTTCCTTTGCTTCAACACACCTCAGCAATCCTAAATCGGGAGTCCTCCTATATAGGATTCCTCCACTGTGAAAGAAGTGATTGGATAACCTCCGCAGCGTGCGCTTCTGAGTAGCGTTTGCAAGTTCTGGGTATTCTCATGTCGCCAAATATTTCTTGATGTCATAAAACCATGGTTTTCTGTCTGCTTCTTCCTCGACATGAGCATAGTAAGCGGGTTGATCCTGTATTTTTACCGGGATAGGATCAATGAAATTCTTATCTGGATGCTGAATCATGGATGATAGAGTGGCCAATGCATCGGCGAACTCATTCTGGACTTTGGGGACATGCCAGAATTCTGTCTTTGTGAACCTCTTCCTCAACTCCTGTATATGATGCAAATACAGGAGTATCTTGGAGTTCTTGGTTGCCCATTCTTCTCGGACCTGATGTATGAGCAAATCTAAATCCCTCATCACTAGTAACTCCTGAACGTTCATATCAATGGCTAGCTTGATCCCTAAGATGCAGGCTTCTTACTTGGCCATGTTGTTGGTGCATGGGAAACTGATCTTGGGGGACACCGGATAATGCTGACGTGTTTTTTATACTAGAACTGCCCCTATGCCAACTCCTTTGAAGTTTACTTCTCTGTCGAAGAGAATTCTCCAGCCATCATAGGATTTCGCGATGTCTTCTCCTATGAAAGATACCTCTTCATCAGGAAAATACGTCTTTAGAGGCTCGTATTCTCCGTCCACGAGATTTTCGGTAAGATGATCTGATAGTGCCTGTCCTTTGATTGCCTTCTGAGTCACGTAAACAATGTCGAATTCACTCAATAGGATTTGCCACTTGGCTAGTTTGCCAATGGGCATGGGCTTCTGAAAGATATATTTTAGCGGATCCATTCTTGATATGAGGTAAGTGGTATAGGAACAGAAATAATGCCTCAACTTTTGGAGCTACCCAAGTCAAAGCACAATAAGTGCGTTCTAGCAAAGAATATCGGGCCTCGTATGGGGTGAAATTCTTGCTAAGATAGTAGATGGCTTGCTCATTTCTCCCTGTTTCATCATGTTGCCCCAAAACACAACCAAATGCCCCATCCAATATTGCAAGATAGAGCAATAGCGGTCTACCCGGTTCGGGTGGAACCAGAACTGGCGGCGTTGACAGGTATTCCTTGATCATGTCGAAGGCTTTTTGACAATTATCAGTCCATTTGGTGGCGGCATCCTTCTTCAACATCTTAAATATTGGATCACAAATGACAGTGGACTGAGCTATGAACCGACTGATGTAGTTGATTCTCCCAAAGAACTCATAACCTTTTTCTTATTCTTTGGCGATGGCAATTCTTGAATGGCTTTAACCTTTGACAGATCTAGTTCTATCCCTTGTCGACTTACGATGAACCCAAGCAATTTTTTGGCAGGAACCCCGAATGCATATTTGGCGGGATTCAATTTCAGGTTGTACCTTCTCAATCTGTTGAAGAACTTCCTCGGATCTTCGGCTTTCCTGGATTTGACGATGACATTGTCTACATAAACCTCGATCTCTTTGTGTATCATATCATGGAAAATAGTATTCATGGACCTCATGTAGGTGGCCCCTGCATTTTTTATCCAAACGACATCATCTTGTAACAATACACCCCCCACGGTGTAATAAAAGCCATTTTCTCCGCGTCTTCTTCGTCTATCCATATCTGATGATACCCAGCAAAACAATCAACAAATGATTGCAGCTCGTGCTTGGCGCAGTTGTCAATCAGAATGTGTATGTTTGGAAAGGGGAAGTCATCTTTCGGACTGGCCCGTTTGAGATCCTGATAGTCTACACCGACTCTGACCTTCCCGTCCTTCTTCGGCACTAGCACAATGCTGGCTAACCACGTTGGATACTCCACTACCCTGGGGACCTACCCTGAGGACCTTGGTTTTGACTTGTTTGGTAACTTCTTCCTTGATTTTCAAACTCATGTCTCGCTTGAACTTCATGAGCTTCTGCTTTACCAGCAGACATGTCAGATCTGTTGGCAGTTTGTGAGCTACAATAGATGTACTAAGATCGGTCATATCATCATATAACCAGGCGAATATGTCCTTATATTCTTTTAAGAATTCCGTGTACTCTTCCTTTTTTAACAATGACAGGTGAACACTGATGCGCGTTTCCTTGACATTCTCTGTATCCCCCAAGTTGATAACCTCAGTTTCGTCCAAGTTAGACTTAGTCCTATTCTCAAAGTCCTCAACCTCTTTAACGACCTCTTCTGGTATATCGTCCTCTTCTGAGTCTATATCCGTTTGTTGCGTTGTCTCGTCGCATGTCATATTCGTCGGTTCATCAAGATAAGTAATAGTAATGCTGTAAAAATAAAGTAAACGATAGAGAAAAATAATAAGAGCGAGATTTATAAGAAATTGAAATACTTTGATAAATTCCATAATTGTCTTGAACATCGGAGCTCTTTTCAAAATTTAAAGAAAATACGGAAAGGAAATCAACTAGTGAAAAAGTAAAAGATAATGTATGGTGCTTTGTTCAGCCTTGCTACCCTGAAGCTTTCTGAGCCTTAGTGGTTCTGATGGACCAATTATTAAGGCGCGCTCCTCGGCTCACAGCTTGTATGGAAGGTCCTTCCTCCCCTTCCTCCCCGAAAATGACATAGCAGTCCATATTGTCGTCTTCCAAGAACAGATTCTTCATTGCCGCCAACATTTCTTCTTCTTCTGACCCATATATGATGTCTGCTGGCTGGAAAGTCTACTCCAGGCAAGGTATCGGGTGCTCCAGTGGATAGTAAGGGCCGCGCCATGGTGGTGACCAGTCCTTGAATTCTTCCCAAGTATATCCATACCCCAACCCGAAGGTGGTGCCGTGTTTCTTCAGCTTGATAGGTTTAGTGATTCCCTGGAGGTTCTTGCCGAGTCCCTTGCTGGGTTCATATCCGCTCCAATTTAGTATACTTTCGATCTTGCTATCTTTGTCCACGGCGTTGACTCACTCAATGTGATATTAGGTTTCTCCACATATCTTCCTTCTTCCTTCTATCGCTGGGATGGTCTGGCGACTGTATATGGGATTACGACCATCTCCATGAATAATCACGTCTTGGTGATTCCACTCGAACTTCACTGCCTGGTGTAGGGTTGATGCTACAGCTCCAGCGGCGTGGATCCAAGGTCATCCCAATAGTAAGTTGTAAGATATTGGGATGTCTATCACTTGAAAATCAACGTCGAACCAAGTCGGTCCCATTTGCAGACACAAACGGATCTCCCTAATAGTGGACATTTGGGAACCATCAAAAGCTTTGACATTGATGGCCCCATCCTTGATCTCATGCAGCCTCTTCCCCAATGTTCTGAGAGTCACCAATGGACAAATGTTGAGGCTGGATCCTCCGTCAATCAAAATTCTGGTGATGAAATAGTATTTATGTTGCACAGTGATATGCAATGCTTTGTTGTGGCTTAGCCCTTCTGGTTGCAACTCATCTTCGTGGAAAGTGATTTTGTGACTCTCCAATACCTGTTCTACCATGTTTGCCATTTCTCCTCCAGTCATATGCCTCACTCAGCACTTTCAATAAGGCATTTTTATATGCGTCAAAGCTTTGTAGCAGGGCCAAGATAGAGATCTGGGCCGGCGTCTTATTCAACTGATCGATAATTGAGTACTCCTTTGCCTGTATCTTTCTCCAGAAGTCATCAGGCCCGGTTTTAGTGACGGTCGGTTGTCAAGAGGCCTGCTTATTGGACTCAGCTAGATGTTCTGGAGTATAAACCCTGCTGGTTCTGGTCATGCCATGTTCTGCAATTGCTTCTCTAGATCTAGTTTTCCCTTTCCTTCTTGCCTCGGCGATGTAATCCCAAGGAACGGCCTGTGTATGGAACGATGTTATGGCTGACATTGATACGGGAATGGGCACCCTCGTTTTGGGAGGTAACACAACAACTTCAAATGGTACGGGTGCCTTTGGAGACCCAAACTCAACCTCAATTGGTTCTGTCGTCTTTGTAGATGACGGTGTTTAAAGATCGGGTGGTACGGATATGTTTACTTCAACAGCCCCAGAGGGTTGGATCTAGACTTTAATTGGATTAAGTGTGACTGTTGGTTTCTTTGGCTCATCACCTTCGGCAATCAATCTAATCGACCCTTCGGGATCCCAATCATCCTCTATCTCGATCATGTGAATGCCTCCACCCTTGTAGTCAGGCAGAGGATTGCTGCGAACATTAGGAGCAGGCTCTTTTGCCACGATGATCTTGTTGTCAATTAAAGCTTGGATTTTATCCTTCAGAGAGCGGCACTCGTCAATGGTATGCCCTTTCATTCTGGAATGGTATGCACCGGTTTTGTTCGGGTTGACCCATTGGGAAGGATTTTCTGGAGTTATGGTAGGGATAAGAGTGACGTAACCAGCAACTTTGAGCCTTCCATATAGCTGGTCGATGGGTTCAGCAATGGCGGTGCATTGCTTGGGAGGTCTACGATCGAATTTAGGACGCGGTCTAGGGAAATTTTGGCGGGTGGGAGGTGATTGATAGTGAGAGGGCTGAGCATTATAGGCTTGGTAGACAGGTGTGGGTTGGGAATAGCTTGGTGAGGTAGGTTGATATGCAGGGGGTGGAGATTATTGGTATGTAGGTGGTAGAACTTGGTAAGAGGGCGGAGGTGCTTGGTAATCAGGGATAGGTTGATATGTAAGAGGAGATACTGGGTAGGTTTGGTATTTTACTGGGGATTTTGTTCTCTGTGCAACCATCACGGCACTCATATCATTTTTCTTGGACGTGCCACCAGACTGTAGAGCCTTGTTGGTAGCCTGCAATGCCTTAAAATTAGTGACCATACCACTTTTAATGCCTTCCTCGATCCTTTCCCCTAGTTTGATGATGTAGGAGAATTTCTGGCCTTCAATCAGCATCAACCTCTCATAATATTGTGGGTCTTGAGCTCGGACGAAAAACCTGTTCATCTATTCTTCTTTTAAGGCCGGCCTGACCTTAGCAACCTCTGATCGCCAACGAGTAGCATACTCGCAGAACGTCTTTGTAGGTTTCTTCTTCAAATTTTGGATGTAGAATACATCCAGCGCATTCACCGTATTGAATCTGAACATGTCCATGAAATCGGATGTCATGCCTACCCAGCTTGTCCACTTCTTGGGGTCTTGGCTAATGTACCAAGATAGAGCATCCCCTTTCAAACTTCTCATAAAGAGCTTCATGCGAATATTTTCATCTCTTCCGACTCCGACCAGCTTATCTCAGTATGTCCTCAAATGGACTCTAGGATCCCCTGAGTCATCAAATATCTCGAACTTGTGAGGTTTGTACCCCTTGGGAAGTTCGACATCCGGCTGAATGCAAAGGTCCTTATAATTCAGCCCCTCGATACTTTTGTTTACTTCAACACCCTGGACTCAGCTAGTCAGTTTCTTGAGTTTTGTGGCCAGGTTCTTGATAAGAGAGTCTTTGTCATCAGACTCCGGTGTTCTTGAAATAGGTTGAGTATATTGTGGCATGGTTTTCACATAGATGGGGGTGTGGTAGGGATGATCATTCATGGAGCTTAGTGGTTCGGGAATGAGTTATGGGGTGTTGTTCGAAGTGTGGCATGTGTTGCAGTGGTGATAGGGAGCGGGTTGGTTTTGTGGTTTCAGAATGTTTTATGGAGGTGTAGGATTTGGAACATTGACATCCGGAGTGGTGAGGGAAAATGATAAGTTTGTCAAGTTCCGAACTTGGTCCAGCTCCTCCTGAAATTTCAACAACTTCTGCTCAAGTCGGGAGGCACTTTCCTTGGACACCTGAATACCCTGAGTAACCTCTACCCATTCACCCGAGTTCTCCTTCCTGATGTTGCTCAAGTCTTCCATTTTTGCTTTGTTTTTGTTTCTGATAAGACTCGGAGGTGGAGGAGGTGGAGGGCCCTTGGATCTTGTTGAGTAGAATGATGATGCCAGAGTACACGAACTAACCTTTTGGGGAGGGGAATAAAACAAAAAGTAAAAACAAAAAGGTAACAATTTAGTAAGGGTTATGAGAAAAATGTTGCAATATTTAAACACATAGTGTAAGAATGTAAATCGTGTCCTAATTTGGGTGCCTCATTGTGCCCGAGGTAGGCCTTGCAACAAGTTGATTTGGAGAAATTATAATAATAAATGCCTCATTTTATTGATAAAAATAAGACGAATCCCAAAACAACACTAAAAATAGTAGAAAAAATAAAATGTCACTAATGGACATGGGCCTTATTACATTCATAACACGAAAAAGTTAATTCCTATCTACTTGGTCCCAGAAGGACCTTTCTCAGGTTGAATGTTCTCATTGATCAGATCCTCCAACTCGCGCAGATTTTCTAGTAAAAATGCCTTTGCCAGGCGTTCTCCTTCGTTTCCCTCAGCGTTCTTGCAGTCGGTGACTCTTTTCCTCACTTTCCCTTCCAACTCCAGCAGATTGTATTCCAGATATTCCAGCTTCTCACTAGCCCTAGTGACTCTCTCTTTCCATTCGTTGATTTGGTTACTTGATGGGAGGTTCCTCCACCAGGTCAGCAAGAGTGAGGGTTTGTTGACCATACCGAAGTCGGGAACTTTGTCATTCATTTCCTGCAAAAAACAAGGGTTAGACCATTACCCCCACCGGACTCACCTATTTGAATCAATAATGAGCATTAAAGCATTTAGCTCTCCAAATAAATACACAGAATATGGTGGCGTCTATTTGGGTTCCAAGGAAACCCAATTGACTTTGGACAAGGCTATCTTTAAAGAGTCATTATGTGGACAGCATAACTGACTCGACTAGGTTTGAAAGTGATACATGCACAGTTAAACAGAATAAGGTTTCTATGGGGTATTAGACTGGTACCCTTGAGCGGACAACTCAAGAGGGAAAGGCACGGAACCGACGACTGCACCGCCGATCGACTGGTTTTATCGCAAATACGCCTTTGTCAAATTTAGGGGGTGATAGTATCGGAAGGGAGCAACAACTCATTATAAGCATTGCTATGGTATTTGTTTGGCATGAGTGGAATATGATGTTGAAGATGAAATTACAAAAATGAAGCAATTTGTCACGTATTTGCACGTTCATAAATAACGATTACAATAGTTGCTCAAACTTACAACAATATTGAAGGGAAGCAGTAAAAGAAAGCATTAAAGAAAAAGAAACAAAAAAGGCCAAGTCAGTTTCGAATAAAGACACTAAATGAAAACAATAAGGAAGCAATAAAGTCACAAATAACATGAAGTGGTAAAAGCCTTAAATAAATCCCGAGCAGAGTCGTTATGCTGTCGATGCCCCCTTTTTCTCGCGAAATCGGGTTTACGACATTTGGTAGGACAACTCTATTCCCTTTTAGGATTTGGTTTTTTTGGAATTGAAGAGTCGCCACCTAATGATTAAGTGCATTAGGACAGTAAGGGTATTTGAGTTGGAAAACTAGAGTTCGGGTAAGGGCTAGAAATTATCTCGAGGGGAAGGTGTTAGGCACCCCTCAAGATCCATTAGTGTGGTTCCCGACCATATTATATCGTGACTTCATCTAATCAAATAAACAATCAAAGGTTCAAATATACAACATTGCAAATAAGCTAAAAAAACAACTTTGAAGATAAAATTTGAATAGTTTTACAAGAGGAGATGAAAACAAACAAAGGAAAAGGGGTCCTAGGTTTATGATTAATATGGATCATTAATGCAATACTCAGTAATTACTCCTTAGAAAAGGAGCTACATGAGATACTAGCGCATCGATCATCATCTCCATATTCTACCCTTCCCACCCTGTAAAGGTTACTAGAGGAGTGTGTTGGTCACGAATACTTACCGCGTGCTATTACTAGTCCCATCCTATAAGTCCTGGAGGGTATTTAGGACCAATATTCCTATGTGGTAGGAACTAGGCTGAACCCTTAAGTTTAAAGGTAAAAATGCTAGGCGACATACATAACAAATAGGACTACACATAAGGGAGCATACAAAATCAATTAAAGGCTCACAGATCCCTCCTCAAATGAATGCATAATTAGCACGTCTTAAACAAATTCAAGGTCTCAAATATAGGAGTTTTTTACAAAAGGAATAGGCAACAACAGTTAAAACATGGTTTTAAAAAAAATGAAGTAGCAACAGCAATTTCAGGACAAGTAAAATAGCACGATTCTAGGCAGAGGTTGGTAACTCAGTGATTTGAGAGGATAAAAATTAGAAACTCAGTAAGAGTAAATAGGTGCACCATTTCAAAATCGTTCACAGATGGAGTAGATTTTTTAAGAAAATAGAGTGAACTTCAGAGAATCAAAGCAAGAATGGGAACGGTAGAGTGGAAATTAAAAGAAATTGGTTGGTCTCAAACTAGTAAAACACAATTAATCAATTCTTATTGGGCTTAAAGATTGCCTAGGTGTCGTATACATCGTCTGATTATTTTAAGGAATGAACACGCATATTTGATTCTAATTTTTAAAGGTACGCATGATAAGGCATTTGCAGAAACGTTTCAAACTACTTAGCCATATTTTAGCAAAGTTATTAGACTGTCATGTTGATTAACCACTGCAATTCGAACGAGTAAGAAGTCCTAAGGACAGGATATCTAATGCACATAGGAGTACCTAAAACATGGTTTTTAACATGCCAATGCAGTAACGAAAGTTTATTGGTTTGTTGTTAAGTGATTAAAATTACAAAGTGAGTATAATAACATACTGAGAATGCATGACCTAAAACATGATTTCGAACACATGAAAATGCATGTCCTAAGCAGGTTATCTATTGCGCAAATAGGTAAAATAAACCTATAAATAAGTTTTCTACCCATTACTTAAAATAAACATGCATTCCCCTCCCCATATATTCACTGTTCAGCCACAATCGTTCATTTACAAATTCTTACAAAACCAATAGTATCTGAATTACAGTAATAAAGAAAAAAAATATGAAGTTATTCTATAGGAAGCCTTCAATCAGGCCCAATTCTTCCAACCTTAACCCCTTCGAGTTTCACAGCCTTTTGCCATGGTCTAGGTGCGGCAAAGCTCCCTAGGGCCCTATTGGGTCCCTGGCCAATACCAGCACCTAAACACTTACAAGAGTGCAGGAGAGGTGCAGTGTGGAATTCAGCCTTGTGTGTCAAAGTTCAGTGAGTACTCAAAGGTACTCAAAGCAATGCTCACATGAAGGGGGTAGAACCTACTCTCTAAGAGTAGTGTGACGTGCAGGAAGAAGTGGTTTAAAAGAGTTTTCAAAAATAAGGGATTTGTTAAAAAAAGGAAAATAGCAGAAACAATAGTTCAACAGTATAGAATTGCATACAAGGATCATGGGGAAAGGGAACAGATAGACCACACAATGCTAAAGGAGATACAGAGATTTAATGAAGTATGACTACATAGAATCAGAAGATTAAGGGGACCAAGAATGGTCAGACTTAAACATGATACTTAGACAATAACAGGGGGACAACAATAACAGTTAGGATGAACAGCAGTTAGAAGCATATCAATCAAGAAGGAAATATAAAGTGCCAGGGGTCAGGGGAATTGGGAAGTGGTAAAGTTTAGGCATGATAATGTACAGTAATGGGATACAGGCATAGCAAATAGAAGTTAGGGATAGACAATGTCATATTACAGATTTAGCACGTAAATCAGAAGATATGTTAAAGTACCAAAATAAAAGAATCAATTGCACATTGAGCAGTAGAAGTGTAAGAAGAAGAAAATCAGGCAGATAATGAACTGAAACAAGGATAAACACATTGATTGGAGGCTTGAAGATTAATTAGGACATACCAGTAAGAGAGCAAAAGCAGGATGCAAAGACAAAATGGTAACACAATATTAGCCTTGGATTACAGGCTGCTAATAATGGGCAAGAGCAGGGAACAACAATAGAGCAAAAGAGCAAGAGAACACAAGGGAATGTAGAATTGGGAGTATTCAGTGATGTGTGTCGTGTGAAAGACTTAGGGTATTTATAGTTAAAAGTAGGTGGTAAAAAAATAAGGTAAAAATCACAGTAGTTTGTTAATTTAAGAACTCGGAATCAATCAATTTAGAGAATCAATTAGAGAATCAAACGAAAAGATTCAGCACCATATAAGGCAAGAAGAAAATATCAATGTAGGACTAAATTAGGAAGGAGTCAAGGTACAATATACATATAGTAGTCAATTAGAACCAAATTCAGGAAAATTCCAATTAAGGAAAGGCTAAGTAGAACAAGGTACCATAGCAAATAAGATAACAAAATCAGTTAATTTAAATAGGCGAGTAGAATTCTAGGGCTTTGAAAGAAAGTCTTTCAATCACCAACAATCAAGAAAAATCAGAATCAATCATGCGATGTCATGATTATATATTATCAACATATAAATAGAGGTGAATGAACAAGAGTAGCAAACAAAATTAGCCATATAGACAGAAGGGAACAAGAGATGAACAAACACAATCATTCAGAGATGGTGAAAATAGCCTAAGATTCAGCAAGACATATTCGAAGCATGGTGACCATGAGACATTAACCAGAATTAGGTAAATAGGCGCAGACAAAACCAAAGCAAAGGAGGTCAGGCTAACACACATAATCAAAGTAAAGAAACATGCTAACACATAGAGACAAGGCAAAGAAAATCAAGCTAACACACACATCAAAGCAAAGAAACATGCTAACACATAGAATCAACTTATAGAAATCATGCTAACACTCATAACCAAAACTAAGAAAAATCTTTTAGAAATTAGGGTTTTTAGCAGAGTCAAGCTAAAAAAATAGTAGGAGCATAAAATTGGTCAGAATAGACAAGGAAAGGGTTTAATCATAAAGAAATTAGTCGAAACAGCGTAAAAGAACTCCAAGAAACCCTAGTTTTTAAAAGAAAGTGAAAACGGTTCAGAGTAGAGGATCTTTCAGAAGAAGCTCGAGAATAAGCCAGACATAGAAGAAAACATGCTTACAGCATGAAAACAATACCGTTTTGAGAGATTCATGAGAGAGTTAGGGTTTCAACAAAGGAAACCCTAATAGAAGTTGAAAGAACATGTTGAAACTTCACTGATCGTGACATATAGGGTGTGATTTTGCCTAAAATCATACCGTAGAACCATAGGTAGTAGAACCAAGAGCCCTAGGTCCAAATCAACATGGCCCAAAATTCTCGAAGGTCCTAAAGATATTGAGCAAGGCAATGAGAGGCCCATCGGAGACTTGGGGTTGAAAGGAGGTGGCCGAAGATTGGCCTAAAACAAACCAGGCGAAGCTTTCAGGGACTGATTTGTATGGCAGAGGCTTCTGGCGTCTCAAGGATAGAGGGAATCAGTGAGCTAGGGTTTCATGGAGGCTGGTGGTCGAAAGAGGTGAGGCTTGAGGTGGCCGGAGAGACGGTAGAGGCCATCGGAGAAGAAGAGCCACAAGGTTCTAGAGAGAAGGGGGAGAGGAAGAGAAAAAGTATAGAGAGAGAGAGAGAGGCTGTCTCGAAGAATGAGGGGTCGAGGGGGGGTAGTTAGATTTAATTAAGGAAAAGAGATCTGGGCCGTTGATCTTTTTTGATCAACATATCAGATTAGAATCGGGGTTGGGTCGGGTTATATTAGGGATTGGCCTGGGTGATTTTAATTGGGTATTGAGCCAATTAAATCTGATAGGGGGTGGCCAAATTGGCTAAAATTAAAATAATAAAGGGTTGTTTGTTAAATAGCCAATTTTTCCTCTTTTATTATTTTATAAAATAGTTAAAAAGATTTAAAAACAAGTTAAAGGTACTGAAATTAATTAATATTATATAAATATTAATGTAAAAATACTAAAAATAATTTTATAATTGTAAAATGTTGTTAATTGTAAAATAGGTTATAATTGCAATTATATGCATTTTGGCTTAAAAAATACCAAACAAAATGTATAAAAATATGAAAAAATTACCTTAATCATATCTTGGTGTAAATATGAAAATGGAAATAAATTATTCACCAAAAAGGCTAGTCTGGGAATAATTATTGAATTTTGTACTATTAAAATAGATAATAAATTGATTTTAAAATCTTTAAAAATAAGGAAAAAATACCAAAAGTCTTGGTCATACTTATATATGCATGCACATGCTATTTTGAGAATATTTTGAGTATAGAAAAATATGTAAGGAAAAATTGGGTATCAACATGTGGTTTTTATCAGAGGCCTTGAGACTAGTGTAGATATCCTACTTCTTGATATGGTGGACTTTGATGTTATTTTGGGCATGGATTAGTTGTCACCTTATCACGCTATTTTGGATTGTCACACCAAGAGGGTCACCTTAGCCATGTCGGTTTTGCCTCTATTAGAGTGAAGAGGGACTCCTACTTATTCTACTAACAGGGTTATTTTTTATGTGAAGGCTTGACATATGGTCGAGAAGGGATGTCTAGCATATTTGGCCTATACCCTTGATCCCAGTGCGGACGTTCCTTTCATGGATTCAGTACCAGTTGTACGTGAGTTTCTATAGGTGTTTCCTACATATTTTACTAGGGATGCCACCCGACAAAGATAACAACTTCTTTATTGACTTGGCTCTGGCCACTCAACCCATTTTTATTCTACCATACCCTACGACTCCAACTGAGTTGAAGGAATAGAAGAAGTAGTGCAGGATTTGCTTGATAAGGGATTCATCAAACCTAGTGTCTCGCCATAGGGTGCACCAGTGTTGGTTTTAAAGAAGAAGGATGGTTCGATGAGGATATTTATAGATTATCAGTAGTTGAACAAAGTCACTATCAAGAACAAGTATCCTTTGCCGAGGATTGATGACTTATTTGATCAACTTCAGGGTGCCACATTGTTTTTGAAGATTTATTTGAGATCTAGTTATCATGCGTTGAAGATTAGGGAATCAGATGTCCCTAAGATAGCTTTTCAGATGGTATGGGCATTATAAGTTCCTAGTGATGTCATGCGGCTTGACAAATGCCCCAGCAACAGTTATGGATTTGATGAACCGGATATTCAAGAATTATTTGGATTCTTTTGTGATCGTCTTCATTGAAGATATTTTATTTTACTCCCACAATTGAGAGGAACATGAGCAGCATCTATGGATTGTACTTCAGGCCTTGAGAGATAGTTAGTTATATGCTAAATTTTCAAAGTGTGAATTTTGGTTAGATTTGGTTGCCTTTTGGGACATGTTGTATCTTCCAATGGCATTAAAGTGGATTCTAAGAAGATTAAGGCAGTTCAGTATTGGCCTAGACCTACTTCAGCTATAAAGATTCGGAGCTTCCTGGATTTGGCTGGTTATTATTGATGATAGGCTTTAATAACGTATTTTAGTCGATTATTACGCTCTAATTTACTGCACTTTAGTTGAGTTTGCGCTTTAATCGCTAGTGTTTTGCACTAATTGTGTATTTTATGCCTTGTAGGTATGATTCCGAGTTATATAGATGTTATGGAATGAATTTAAGTGATTTGAAGCTTTGAAGTCTGAGTAAAAGCTCAAGGAATTAAGCCGGGATCGTGTTCGGGGGTCAAATTTGATAATTAAGTACGAAC
>MU717264.1:4511-38558 GCA_026770625.1 Nicotiana glauca | reverse complement strand
TCAAATCTTGAGGTGAAGATGTTACGCTTTTGTGCTTAGTCTATTTTAAATACTCTTGGTGTGATGAGTTAGGAAAATTTTATAAAAAGGTTGTGTCTATAAAAAAACGTGTAGCTTGATTGCTCGAGGACGAGCAATGGTTTAAGTGTGGGGTGTTGATGATAGGCTATAATAACGTATTTTAGTCGATTATTACGCTCTAATTTACTGCACTTTAGTTGAGTTTGCGCTTTAATCGCTAGTGTTTTGCCCTAATTGTGTATTTTATGCCTTGTAGGTGTGATTCTGGGCTATATAGATGTTATGGAATGAATTTAAGTGATTTGAAACTTTGAAGTCTGAGTAAAAGCTCAAGGAATTAATCCGGGATCATGTTCGGGGATCAAATTTGATAATTAAGTACGAACGAAGACTCGAGGAGGCATATTGTATACTGTTTAGTAAAATAGACATAACTTTTTGCTCCGACCTCTATTTAGGCTCCATAATATATGGTTGGAAAGCTACCTCAAAGAGATACAACTTTTATGTTTTACATTTTTCCAAATTCTAAACGGAAAAGGGTGAAAAATGCGGTACAATATCCACCGCGGTCAACACCGCGGTTTGAGGCAGTGCCCTCCGCGATCCACGCCGCGGCCGCGACAGTCCAGGCGTGAAATATTGTCCTTTTTTGCCTAGGAGAAGGTATAATCATTTGTGCCCGACCCTAATTGGTATATATACATGGGAAAATGGTATTTTTGAGGGGGGGGGGCATATTTTTTACACATATTTGACCTAAGGAGGCAAACACATAATAAGAGCAAGGCAGGGAATTCTTCAACAAGTTTTTCCTTCCTCTTCCTATTTTTTTTATTTTTGGTTATGATTTTTAGTATTGTAGTTTTACTTACTATTATGAATAGCTAATTTGTTTTCTAGGGTTTTGGTGAAACCCGTTGGGGATGATTTGGTTGTTATATTAATATAGTTTTGAATTGGTTGTTTATATCTATTTGTTCAACTACGTTTTGATTGTGGTTAATTGAAAGGATCCTCAATTAGCCTTTCCTATTTATTATCTATCTCCTTGAGAGAGATTGTATATTTAGGCAGTTGTTTGAACAACATCACTCTCGGAGTATAGAAGAGAGTCATAACCGAGGGTTTAGAGGTTGGATTAGAGATAACGATACCTCGGGTGCAATCTAAGTGAACTGTAATGTGAATCTAGCTAGCGTAGCTTGAGAGAGTGCGTCTAGTAAATTATCATAATTGCTTGAGAGAGATTTATGGTAGCTGGAGAGTTCATGATTGATAGAGGCAACTAAGTCACAGCTATAAGAAATGTACAACCAAGGAAATCAACAACGGGGGAAACCATTACCTTAGAACTTTATTCAAAGTGTTTACAATTCAATCATAGATAGTTTTCTGCTATTTATTTATTTTCAATCTTGTCGTCTTAGTGATATTAAACAAATACAACTAAGCCTTAGTTCTCTGTGGGATTCGACTCCGGACTTTTAGACCGGATTATATTTGCAACGATCGCTTATCCTTTTTAGGGCTAGAGTTGGGCGTGATCAATTATCACTGATTTTTAAAGGGGTTCTCATCTATCGGAACCCCATTTTCAAGATTGACTCAGATTGATGCCCCATTCGGGTGGTCTGATGAGTATGCGTTGAGCTTTTAGAATCCCAAGACTACTTTGACTATAACTCCAGTGTTAGTATTGTCTATGGGTGCAGGGACTTACAATGTGTATTATGATGTGTCACGTATTGGGCTTGGTGCAGTGTTGATGCAAAACGGTAGGGTGATTGCCTAAGCCTCTCGGCAGCTAAACGTTCATGAGAAGAATTACCATATTCATGACTTAGAGTTGGTAGCTATTGTTCATGCATTGAAGACTTGGAGGCATTACTTTTACGGCGTGTCATGTGAGGTCTTTACATATCATCGGTGCCCACAACACTTGTTTAAGCAAAAGTATCTAACTTGAGGTAGTGGAGGTGGTTAGAACTATTAAAAGACTATGATATCACCATTTTGTGTCATTGCATGAAGGCCAATATGGTGGCCGATGCCTTGAGTAGAAAGGCTATGAGTATGGGTAGCCTTGCATATATTCCAGTTGGTAAGAGAATGCTAGCATCAGATGTCCAGGCTTTGGAAAATTAGTTCCTGAGGTTAGATATTTCGGAGCCTAATCGTGTTCTTGCTTGCACAGTTTCTCAGTCTTCTTTGTATGAGCATATCAGACAATATCAGTATGACGACCCCATTTGCTTGTCCTTAAAGACATGGTGCAGTAAAGAGATGCCAAAGAGGTTTCAATTGGAGTTGATGGGGTGTTGCGGATGCAGGACCAGATTTGTGTGCCTAGTGTGAATGGTCTGCGTGAGTTGATTCTTGAGGAGGTCTATAGTTCGTAGTATTCCATTCATCCGAGTGCCGCCAAGATGTATTAGGATTTGAGGCAGCATTTGGGGGAGAAGAATGAAGAAAGATATAGTAGAGTATGTGGCTTGGTGTTTGAACTGCCATCAAGTGAAGTACGAGCATCAGAGGCCAGGCGGTTTGCTTCAGAGACTTGAGATTCCTCAGTGAAAGTGGGAGTATATTACAATAGATTTCGTAGTTGGGCTCCCATGGACATTAAACAAATTTGACGTAGTATGTGTCATTGTGGATGGTTTGACCAAGTCAATGCATTTCATTCTGGTGGCGGCTATCTATTCTTCAAAGCACCTGGTTCAGATCCATATGTAGGAGATTGTTTGTCTTCACGGTGTGCTAGTGTTTATTATTTCCGATCGAGGCATACAGTTCATATCGCATTTTTGGAGAGTTGTATAGTATGAGTTAGGTACATGGGTAGAGTTGAGTACAATATTTCACCCCCAGATGGACGGGCAGTCCGAGATCACCATTCAAATCTTGGAGGATATGCTACGCGCTTGTGTTATAGACTTCAGGGTTTCTTGGGATCAGCTCTTACCACTTGCAGATTTTTCCTACAACAACAGCTACCAATCGAGCTTTCAAATGTTTCCTTATGAGGCCTTATACGAGAGACAATGTCATTCTCTAGTTGGTTGGTTTGACCTGAGAGAGGATAGGTTGTTGGGCACTGATTTGGTTTGGGATGCCTTAGAGAAAGTCAAGTTAATTCAGGATCGGCTTCGTATAGCCCAGTCTAGGCAGAAGAGTAATGCTAATAGGAGGCCTCGTGATGTAGAATTCATGGTGGGAGAGAGGATTTTGATGCGGGTTTCACCCATGAATGGTATGATGAGGTTTAGGAAGAAGAGCAAGTTGAACCTTAGGTATATCGATCCCGTTGAGAACCTTGAGAGAGTTGGTGAGGTGGCCTACAGACTTGCATTGCCACCCAGCTTATCGGTAGTCCTCCTGGTGTTCCATATTTCCATGCTCCGGAAGTATCCCATGTATTAGATTTTATCTCGGTCTAAATGGTAGAGGATTTGACTTATAAGGAAGAGCTGTTTGCTATTCTAGCACGGCAGATTTGGAAGTTGAGGTCTAAGAGTTATCCTTCTGTTAGAGTGCAGTGGCGAGGTCAGCCAATCGAGGCAGCTACGTGGGAGTCTAAGTCTGATATACAGAGTAGATACCCACACCTTTTCACCAGTCTAGGTACTTTTCATGTTCGTTCGAGGACAAATATTTCTTTTAGAGGTGGAAAGTGTGACGACCCGATAGGTTGTTTTGAGTATTAGACCTTATTTTTGTATTACGAGACCTATATTAGTTCCTTTTAATGTTTCTCGATTTGCATGCTCGTTATGTATCTTTTTACGAGAAGATTTTATGTGAAAATATGAAGAAAACATGAATTTTGGTTTAAAAATAACTTGAGTTGACTATGGCCAACATTTTGTATAAAGGACCCCAGATCGATATTTTGACAATCTCATAAGTCTGTATCGTAATTTTGGACTTAGGCATATGCCTGAAATTGAATTTGGAAGTCCCCAACTTGATTTGACTTATTTTGTCGAAAGGTAGTAATTTGAAGGATTGGAAATTGCTTAGGTTTGATTGTACATTTACTTTTATGGTAACCGAATTCAAATTTTTCTTCTGGTACTCGATATAGGTTCATTTTTCTATTTCAAACTTGTCTGCAAATTTTGGTGCAAATCGGAATTTGTTTGATAGGATTCGGATGGTCGGTTGTGATTTTAGAAGTTCTTGAGTTTTCTTTGAAATTTCATGCATTTTGTTGTCCAGTTCGTAGTTCTAGGTGATATTTTGGTGTTTTGATCGCGCGAGCCATTTTTTATGATGTTATTATACTTTTGTGCAAGTTTGATTTGTATCTCGAGGGGCTCAGATGAGTTTCGGATCGGCTACGGACCATTTCAGACTTAAGAAAATGCTAGGTTCAGTTGTTTTCTAGTGTCTGGTGTGATGTTCTTCACGATTGCAAAGCTACTCTCACAACCGCGAAGGAGAACTTGTGACTAGGGCGGATATCTTCTTTGTGAACACCGGGAATTGGTCGCGAACATGAAGCAGTAGAGGACTTACCCTTCGCGAATGCGACTTTCCTCACGTGAATGCAAAGAGTTATAGGATTCTGGGGTGGGGGGGAGGGAGGTAGCGAGTTACTCTTAAATGGGGGCATTGTCTTGTGAACGCGAAGGGAGGGGGAGCAAGACTATGCGAACACGAAGGGTAGCTCAAGAATGTGAAGTCCTTTTGGTCGTTGTGCTTCGCGAACGCGAAGAACACCTAACGCCCAATGATTTAAACATTTGAAGGTCATGATTTTTTTCAATTTTCTTCTTTTTCAAGTTTAAGCTCGGCCTAGAGGCGATTTTGAAGAGGTTTTTTCGTCCCCCTTTCATTAGTTAATAGATTTTAACTTGTTTCATTATATTTTCATAAATACTCATTGATTTTAACTTTTAATCTATGCTTTATCATGGTAGAAATTGCGAATTTAGGTATAAATTAGGGATTTTTAGAAATTAAGATTTAGACCTCAAATTGAGGTCGGATTTTAAAGCTAATTATATAACCGGGCTCCAGGAGTGAATTGGGTTTTAGTTCGAATCTTGGGTTTTTACCAAGCGATTCTGGGGTTGACTTTTATTGACTTTTTTCAAAATAATTAAATATTGAATCTTTTTCACTCGTGGGTAGTTTCTAGAGCCTAATTGAATTATTTGAACTATATTTGACTAGATCTGATTGGTTTGAAGGCTAATTATAGAGGAAAAGTTGAGGTTGAGTATTTATTAGATTGCGGAGTAAGGTAAGTGTCGTGGTTAACCTTGAATTGAAGGATTAGGACTTGCTGGTCTATTTACTACGTGTATTATATATGGGGATGACGTATATATGAGGTGACAAGTATATATGTGTTGTCAATGGGTTAAAGCATGCAGATGGAAATTATTTTTTTGTATTATATTATTTCATTAACTATTTTTTTCATGTAAGGGCTTGAATATATAAAGTTGAGTTCGTTATCTTGGCACTATAATTGAATTGAATCTTTTTTTCTTGTCTTGTGTTTTTTGTTCGGATTTTGTATTGTTGCTTGGTAAGGAAGAGTGAAAGGCACGAAGGGGTTGACATGACTTGTTTTCATTCATTATCATATATTGTTTAAGGCCCCATGAAAATTTCTACTCAAAACCCGAGAGTTCGTAGTGCCAAATTAGGTATACGTGTTAGAGATTTGTGCGATTCGGACCCTTTATACTGATCAATCATTAAAAAGTTACGGAATAATATTTTCCAAAAAAGTGCGATTTTGCGGTCCATTATGTGGTCGCATAATAGCTATGCGGACCGCATAGTCGCCGCAGAGTCAGGCAATATGATGATCAATTTTGAGGTCGTCTATGTGGCCAATTATGCAATCGCATAATCAATATGCGGGACGCATAGTCATCACATAATCCCCTCTGAATTTTGTAAGGGCAAGTTCTGGGGTGCATAATGCAACCGCAGAACAGGTATGATAGATTAAGTGATTAGCAAGTGGGTTCATGGGTATAAGGGCTGCTAATCTTGCATGCATAAAAGATAATGGGGTGTGGGGAGGTTGTGAACCGAAAAGATAATAATTGTGGTATAGGATGATGAAAATCCCTCACAAAAGGGTCCTAAAATCACTGTGTACACTTAGTGCTTGGTAATATGCTCGAATGAGCTCGAATCCTAATCGTGTCTCTAATTCTTGGTTCAATTTATAATTCTTATAAAATAGATTGAAGTGCTAAGAGTCCCGAAATTTATTATAAGGATTTAAGGAAAGCTTTATTGAGGTATGTGTGGCTAAAACTCCCTCTTCCTAGAAATTGAGCTTCCATGGTACCCGTGCAAATGTTATAAGTTTGAAATTTGATTGATGTAGTACTTGTTAAGTTAAATGAATTGACGTTGTGAAAAATGTATGTGGAAGGTGCTTCTTCATGTGTTTGATGTAAATGTGTCGTTGTTTGTAAATTGAGGAGGTGTGGAGGACATGATCTATGTGCTAAATGCCTAAATGTCAAGTCAAGTTTACATTGGGACTAATATGCCGAACTGGATGAATCCATCTCTATGCTTATAACTTAAATTGCTTTTATATATGCCTATGATCTTAAATGGCAAGGTAAATGTTGAAAATGGAAATAATGTGAAACGTGAGTTATGGAATGTGGTAATTGTGGCCCCAAGTGACGATGAACTAATACATGTGAAACCAAAGATTGAAGTGGGAGGATTAACGGAAAATGGTAATATCTCGGGGAGACGTCTTAGCCGATCGAGTCGTGATTGGACGCCATGTTATACCAACATGGTGGTAATGTATTGGTTATTGAAACAAGAAAGTGAGAATGAAATAAGTGTAACGTCTTGGTAAGACAGCTTAGCAGATCGGGCCGTGATCAGACTCCGCTCAAGGAAGCGGTGGTAATGTGAATAATGATACAACAATATGGAATGCCCCAATCTAAAATTTCAGAAACTATGTGAAAACTATGTGAACCTCTCATATTGTTGACGTAGTGCATATGTGAAGCTTTGTTGTCCTTATGATTTCTTTTTACTCTTGTATGGTTGTTCTTTCTAACAGGATGGTGTTAGTTATACATACTAGTACTACTCCATAGTACTAACGTCCCTTTTGTCGGGGGCGCTATATTTTTAAATGAATATAGGTGGCTCCATAGCGAATAGTGCCGATCACGCGTAGCAGAGCGTCCTCCTCTCAAAGTCTTTGTTAGCCCCTTTCTCCTTCATGGGGTTATGTTGTACATCTTTTGTTATAGATATCCACTTTTGAGGTATAGCCAGGAACTTGTTGCTAGCGTTGTTATCATTGTCTTTTGTATCCTTAGAGGCTCCGTAGACGTTTGTGTGGGTTATGTACGGGCTTTGGATGGGTCCGGGAACTATGTTATAATTATCAACTCTTTCCTCTAAACTATAACTGTATGAAATCTTGGAAACTTAACTATGGTTTAAGATTTGTGATATAAAAATGAAATAACAATGTTGAATGCTCGATTTTGCTATTGTCTAAATAAACGAAAGCATGGTTTCTTTAATCATATGGAGTTGGGTAAAATGTGGTAATAAGGCTTGCTCAGTCGAAGTTCACTCGATTAAGCGCCGGTCGCGCCTCCCGAGGTTAGGGCGTGACATATTGAGAGGTTGTGAGGATTAAAGCACGAAGGGTAATATTGTTCCAGAGAGTAAAAACACGAATGGTGATGTCGTGCCATTTTATTTATGTTATTACATGGTGAGGATGAGAGTCAAAGCATGAAGTTGATGCTATGCCATCTTTATGTCATTGCCTAATTTGATTTCCGGATTGGTGATTTGTTTGGTTACATTGTTGCTTATTTTGGAAGATGTTATTTGGTGATTTCGTACTTTCCGTTCTTATGATATTTACCTTTTCGCATGTCCCCTCCAAGTTAATATTTTATTGTTCTACTTGTTATTTTGTGGCATTATACATATACCAGATTTATGTAGGTTTCTTGTCATAGCCTCATCACTACCTCGTCGAGGTTAGGGTTGACTTACGGAGTATATTGGATAAGTTGTACTCATGCTACTCTTTTTTAAAAGTAGAGGTAAGGTCCGTATACATACTACCCTCCTCAGACCCACTTTTGAGAATATACTAGATTTTTTGTTGTTGTTGTTGTTTGTACTCATGCTACATTTTTACCCTTCTTGTGCAGATATTAATGTTTGTCTCGGCGGCATCTAGTGATGTTCTGGTTGGATTCATCCATATTTGGAGACTTGAGGCATCTGCCGCCCTAAATTCTTCTTCCTTCTCTAGTTTACTGCTTACTTAGTCTTAGATAGTTCTACTTTGTTAAAGACTATACTTATAGTACTCTAGTTGGTCATGTTTTCATGACTCTGGATTCTGGGAGATATTTAGATATCGTCATGTGCTTATTATTATAACATTTCAAACTATTTCGGCTTGTTTTAATTAATGTTTTATTTTGAATAGTTAGAAATTGGTTAAATAATTTAGCTAACGTTGGCTTGCCTAGCAAGTGAAATGTTATGCGCCATCACATGTTTTTGGTTAGAAATTTAGGACTTTGTACTTTTGAGATTTATACCTTGATTTGAGGTCGGATCTCGAAACAAATCACATATTTGGACTCCGGGTTGACTTTTATTAACTTTTCTAAATATGTCCAAGATCGAACCTTTTTTATACTAGGGTAGTTTCTAAAGCTTGTTATGACTAGTTTGAGTATTAATTGGCTAGATTTGAGTAGTTTGGAGACGTGTGTTAAAGGAAAGATAATTTTGGAAGGTTGAAATATTCCAAAACGAGGTAAGTGACTTGGTTAACCTTGATTTGAGGGAATTAGTATGTAACTGTGTGGCATATGTATTGGGAATGATGTATATGTAAGGTGACGTATGTGTATGTGTTTGCTATGAGTTAAACATCTGATGAGACTTATATACATTTTGTTGCTTCATGTTTTATGCCTTTTATTCTTTAATTAGATTGTGAATTATATGACGGTACATATTCATGTTAATCGTCGTGTTGAGCTTGTTGTGATATTGTGTAGTAAGACTATTAAAATGATGATTTGCCTATTGGTACAAAGTGATGACTATCACTCTTCTTGATATTGTTTGTGCTTCCCACTTTGCTTGGTACTTCTTTACATGTTTATGCTTGGTGAGAACGAGTGAATTGCATGGATGTTTTCATGCTTGTGAGGAAGAATGATTATGCACGAAGGGTGCTTCTATGTTTATGCTTGGCGAGAAAGAGTGAATTGCACGAAGGATATTTTCACACCTGTGAGAAAGAATGATTATGCACAAAGGGTTCTTCCGTGCTTTTTTATATTATTACTATTGTACGAAGGATCTTTCCGTGCTTGTGAGGAAGACTGGATATGAACGAAGGGTGTTTCCGTGCTTGTTGTTATATTTATACTTGGTGAGGATGAGTGAATTGCAAGAAGGATATTTTCGTACTTGTGAGGATGAGATTTGAAGTACGAAGGGTAATGTCGTGCCATTTGATTGATATCTCTTATTACTTCTTTTTACAATACAAATTGCTAGTTCGACTATGTTGTTTCATGGTTGGGTTGTCAAATTACTTGGACTTGAATTGTTACGAAAGGCTTATTTGGTGTTATTTGAGGTTATAGTCATTATACTCCTCGGTTACTCTTTTCATTATTCCTCGTATTATATTTTCTTGCTACTACACTTGTTATCTTACTTGTTACCTATTTTGCTATTTTAGTTGCTACTATTCTTGTTCTCTTAATTGTTATATCTCTCGTTATTTTCTCGTTACTTAACTGTAAAGGTTTATATGTAGGTGTCTTGTCATAACCTCGTCACTATCTTATTGGGTTAGGCTCGACACTTACGGAGTACATTGGATCGGTTGTACTCATACTACACTTCTGCATTTCTTATACTGATTTTGGCATCAAACCTAGCGGTACATAGAGGACGAACTAGCTTGCTTGGTTATAGAGATTTGAGGTAGTGTTGCACTCTCGTCCGCAAGCCTTGATGTCATACATCTTTTATATCTTCTACTATTTATTTGTATTAAATAGTGTATTATTATTTCAGATATTGTATTTAGTAATTAAGCCTTGATGCTCATATACTCAGTCACTCCAGTTTTGGAAGGTGTTAGACGGTTGTTGGTCTTAGTTGTGATATACATTATTGAGAACTTTGATGCTCGCCACGTGTACAGAACTTTAAAGGAAAAGTAATGACGGTTACATGGTAAATCCTACCAAAACTCTTTCTACTTTATATGCCAAAGATCATGCCACTTCTCAGATACTTCTGTAGACTTACTGGAAAAGTGGGGAACTATTTGCATTGGTAAAATTTGACTCTGACACGTGGATAGATCTTACAATGAAATGACATCACTTGGAATAAGTATTACCGCAACGACAAGATGATAGCGGAATTATTTTCCTCACAGGAAGTACATATGGTTCGACAACTCCTTCCCTGGAACAAGGGTCGTGTCTTGTTGAATCGCCCCAAAGATAGTTCCGGGGATCTATCAATAAAGTCATGGACTAGGATTTGACTTGGTCCTCAATCATCCTCAAAATATTAGGGATCCACTCGTATTCACTATGCTAGAAATTTCGCCCACAAACGGCAGGTATCTCGGTTGTTGTTTACCATTGAGAGCGACATACGAAAGTGGTATAATCATATGAATGTTGTACTTAGACTAAAAATATCCGCACTATCTTATAGTTGTGGCTCATTAAATTTTCTCTCAACTTACTCGTTAATCACATCTATTGTATTCCGATCAAACTAGGGCAGTCAATCTCTCTTATTTTGCAAGCATTGTGGCTCGCAAGGAAGATCAATAAGATCACTCTTACTTTGCTTGTTTACTTTTATTGCTTTATTCACAGCTCTTGTATCCTAATCCCATGATTCATTTAACTAAGATTTAATTCGAACCGGTTGCTAGTAACCTCACTAGAAATAATTTAATTGTTTATTTCTGAAATTATTTTTGGGTTAAATAGTTCTGGGTAGGACTTTAATGTCTCGTTTTATTCTTGCTATTGTAATGACCCAAAAGGTCATCTTTTGTTTTTAGAAGTCAAATATGTATTCCTAAGCAAAACCTCCTTTTGTATTACCTCGATTTGTGTGCACAGTCTGAGCATATATCCGAAAAGCTATTATGTGAAAATTTGAGAAAATTACTAAATTTTGCCTTTAAAATTGAATTAAGTTGACTTCGGTCAATATTTTGGGTAAACGGATCAGGACCCATGATTTTTCAATCCCGAAAGGTCCGTAAAAAAATATGGGACTCGGCGTATGCTCGGAATCAAATTCTGGGGTCCCTAGCCCGAGAAATAATTTTTGAACAAAATTGTTTAATTGAAAATATTATGGTTTTTAGAAATATAAAAATGCTTGATTTTGATGATATCGGGACCGTACATTAGTTCCGGAGTTCGGTACATATTTGATACGGTACTTAAGTTACTTCTGTGAAATTTGGTAAGAGACGAAGTTTATATGACCTGAATCGGACCCTCGGTTGTGAAAATAGAAACTTTAAGAGTTCTTGAAATTTTCATTGATTTTGATGCTAAATTCATAGTTCTAGGTGTTATTTTGGCAATTTGATCGTGCGAGCAAGCCTGTATGATGTATTTAGACTTGTGTGCATGTTTGGTTTGGAGCCCCGAGGGTTCCGGTGAGTTTCAGATAGGTTTCGGGATGTTTGGACTTAGAGATTTCTGTTGTTTTGCTGTTGCAGGTGCACAGATGTTTCCTTCTTCGCGTTTGCGAAGGAACTCTCATGGACGCGAAGAGTAAAATTGTCTGAGGGAAAATTCCTTCTACGCGAATACGAGGCACAGGTCGCGAACGCGGAGCGTTGGGGCAGTTACCATTCGTGAACGCGACCTGGCTATCGCGAGCGCAACCTGGATATCGCGAGCGCGAAGGCCATTTTGGAAGGAACCTGGGGGAGGGGTGAGATACTCTACGCGAACGCGAAGGTCGGGGGGTGAACCTTCGCAAATGCGTATAGTACCTCACGAACGCGAAGGCTCTTCTAGACAATGCTTTGCGAAGGCAACAGGCTTCTCGCGAACGCGAAGAAGACCTGTCCAGTAATTTTAAAATTGAACCTAGGTTGGGATTAGACCAAAAATTCATATCTTCTTCCATAGAATCTGACCTTGACAAATTTTTGAAGAGGGATTTCAACACCAAATCATAGTGTTGTATTCTTAAACTCATTTCTTTTATTTTCCATCAATACTGTCACAACCCCGGTTCACCCTCCGTGAACCATCGTGACGGCATCTAGTCTCTACAACTAGGTAAGCCTAACGATGCAGAAAATAAACTAAATTTGCAGAAGAAATAATAAAACCAAATAGAGAAATAAAATAGTATTTAAAAGTGTCGCTCGGCATACACAATAACAACTCTCAAAATCAATAACATTTTCCAAAACCCGGAATCTCATGATCACAAGTCTTTGAATAGCTACAAGCATCTATCTCCAGAATATCTAACAACCAAACAAAAGTACAGAAGGGCTAATACGAGGAAGAGTAGAAAGAGACTCTTCGGTCTGCGGACGCCGCAGATATACCTCGGAGTCTCTACACGTGCCTCGCCTCACGAATGACAAGCATGCGCAGAGGTACCTGGATCTGCACATGAAAAACATGAGCAGAAAGGGCATGAGTACACCACAGCGGTACTCAGTATGTGCCAAACCTAACCTCGGTCGGGTAGTGACAAGGAAAGTCGGGGATCTATTGAGAAGGTATAACAATGTAGAATAAGACAGTATAATTTAGAGTAAGAAATAACATAGAATAGAAAGAACAACAACACTAGAACAGAGACAAAATAATCACGGAACGGAAGTACAGCTCAACACAGAGATAACAGCTGGGGTACCTTCCAAGATACTGTCCTGTAGTCCCAATTACAACTTTCTAATGGATCTCCCGGGATACCGTCCCATAGTCCGTCATATATATATCCGAAGTATCTCCCGGGATTCCGTCCCATAGTTCAACTATCAATGCACAGGGATCTACCAGAATTTAGTTCCATAGTCCCATATATAAATATCCAGTAGTGGGAGAATCTACCGGGTGTTGTCCCGTAGTTTTATATAATTGTGTAGGGGGATCTACCAGAATTCCACATTCGTAGTCCCAAATAAACAAACAGGGGAACTACTAGAATCCCACATCCTTAGTCGCAAATGTAAATACACAGTAGCAACAAGAAGAATATTCAGCAAATGACAATTTTCATATCAAGGCAACGGTTATTCTAGCCTAGCATGTTGCACAAAATTCAGATAAAGCAGTTTGAGCAAATATAGCATGTAAGTCACTTAAATAATGCTTCCCTAAGCTAACAACAGGCTTAAATTGCAAGTAGTAATAACAGGAGAAAAAAACACGAAAATCGGATCTTCAACAATTAGCACAAGTACGCACTCGTCACCTCACGTACAAGGCATTTCAATTAACAACAATACCAAATCCTAAGGGGAAGTCCCCCACACAAGGCTAGGCAATCCACTTACCTCGAACCAGCTCAAAGTCAACTCGAAAACATGACTTTAATTCTTCAAGTAATTAATTCTACAAACAAATTCTAAGCGAATACGCGAAATAAGGTAAAATGACCAAAATACCCTCGAACCCACGTTTCGGAATCCTGATACACTCACGAGTCTATACATATCAAGAACACTGAAATCGAAGTTCAATTACCCCTCAAAATACCCACTTTAAGGTCTCTTAATCTCAAGCCCTAATTACCCATTTTGCACTGATTATCCCTAATTTTTCACCACTAATTAGACCTTTAATCACATATAAACGAGTTATGAAGTCAAGAATATTACCTCCAAGTGATTCCCCTTTGGTTTCCTCAAAAATCTCCAATCAAGAGCTTCAATCCCGTTCAAAATTGGTGAAGAATAACTCAAATTCGCGAAGGCAAAAATTTATATGATTTGCCCAGCTAATCTGCTTCTGCGGTCAGGTGCGGTCCCGCTTTTGCATAACAAAAGTCGCTTCTGCAACAAATCACTAACCCCTCTTGTCTGGTATCTGCGATTGACCTTCGCTTCTGCGGTGAAGCTTTCACTTCTGCGGTGAAGCTTTCACTTCTGCGGCTCCTGTTGGCCCTCTCCTTTCCGTTTCTACGGCCTCGCACCTGCAGTCTCCAAGCCGCAGGTGCAGTTATGACAGCAACCTTGAAACTTCAACTACAACTCACAACTCCAAACCTTTCCGTCAAACATCCGAAATCAACCCGAGGTCTCTAGGACTTCAACCAAAGGCACGAACAAGTCATATACCACTATCCCAACTTATACAAATCTCCACAACATCTCAACAACATTGAATCAACGCATTAGCATCGGATTCAAGCCTAAGAACTTCAAAAACTCTCAAAATACGCTTTCGATAAAAAAGTCTATAAAACCTCATCCGAATGACCTGAAATTTTGTACACACATCACATTCAACATTACGTAGCTACTCAGGCTTCCGAAATTCCATTCCGACCCTCGGATCAAAATCTCACTATCAAACCGGAAACTTCAAAAATTCAATCTTCAGCATTTCAAGCTTAAATTATCTATGGACCTTTAAAACACAATCTAAACACGCTCCTAAACCCGAAATCACCCAATGGATCTAACGAAACCCTTTAAATTCCATTCCGAGGATGTCTTCATACTTTTCCAATTACGGTCAAATTTTCAAAACTTAAGCTCTCATTTAGGGACTAAGTATCCTAAAACTCTCTCTAACTCCAAATATTTCCTCCCGGCAACTCATAATAGTAGAAACAAATATGGATAAGCCAGTTAATAGGAGACCGGACCAAATGGGTCATCACAAACATCCATTAGATTTCTAGTCCTATATCTTGTTCTTTCATGGTAGAATTAGGGATTTTGGGAAGAATTTGGGATTTTACAAAATTGGGAATTTAGACCTCGATTTGGGGTTGGATTCTAAAACTAATTACATATCCGGGCTCGTGGATGAATGGGTGAATGAGTTTTGGTCCGAATCTCGAGTTTTGACCAAACGAGCCTATGTTCGGGTTTTGACTTTTTGGGAAGAATGTTGGGAAATCCATAATTTTTCATTTGAATTGGTTTCTTTGGCTTCAATTAATGTTAATAAGTTAATTTGACTAGATACAATTGAATTGGAGGTGAAATATAAGGGAAAGCGGTATTTGAAACTTGAGTTTGGTCGTGGAATCGAGGTAAGTGTGTCTAACCTTAGCTTGAGGGAATATGTGTTGTTTTCATATTTGCTACCTCTTAGTGTTGAGTACGACGTATAGGTATGGTGACGAGTATCTATACATTGGTTTTGATCATGCCCGTGAGTCTTATACTGTGACTATTGTGACTCATATTATGTACTGTTCATGCTTAAATTGATGATTATCCATGTTGAACAAGACTTATGATATTTTCTTGATAATTGACCATTGTTAAGTATTGACTCAAGTTGAGACTTATTTTGTGAAGTTAGCTCTTGAAACGAGATTGGTTATAGATGATTCCTTTATCGGGATGTTATTATTTCTATTGTTGATTCACTTGACGGGATGTTATTGTTTCTACTGTTTGGGTGAGGAAAGAGTGATAAATCACGAAGGGTGATGTCGTGCACATTCATACTTATGCATATGGTGAGTAAAGAGTGATAAAGCGCAAAGGGTGATGCCATGCATATTTACATTTATATTGATGCATATGGTGAGGAAGAGAGATAAAGCCCGAAGGGTGATACCGTGCACATTTTTATTATTCATATGGTGAGGAAGAGTGATAAAACACAAAGGGTGATGTTGTGCACATTTCTATTACTGATTGCATGGTGAGGATCGAGAGTAAAAGCATGAAGGGCAATATCGTGCACATTTTCTGTTTGTTGTGTTCATTTGCTCTTATCAGTTTAAGTGTTTTAACTGCTTAAATTCCTTTAATGCTGTAATTCTTTATATTGAAACACCTCATAAAATATTGCCCCTTCCCGTTCATTTCTGCTTAGTTTTTATTACTTGTTACTCTGTTATTACACTGATTAAATGCACAGTTTTATGATGTCTGTCGTGACCTAGCCTGATCACTACTTTGCCGAGGTTAGACTTGACATTTATAGTACATGGGATCGCTTGTACTAATACTGCATTCTGCACTTTCTGTGCAGATCACGGTGCTGGACAGTATGAGTAGAGTTGGGTGGTTGCCTTCAGTCCAATGGAGACTCGAGGTAGTCCTTCAGGCGTCTGCTGACCTTGGCGACCCCTCCTATCCTGTTTCTTTTCTGTTTTAACTATTTCTGGGAAAAATGTGTATTTCTTTGTTCAAACCATTGTTTGTAGTACTCATAAACTATCTGTGAATAGTGACACTAGTTCTCGGTGGAGTTTTATTACGGTTTCATTATTTGTATTGAGATAATATGTTAAATTTTGTTCTTCCGCATTTATTCCGTTAATTTATTTTTGTTAACTTGTAAATTGTTAAAAGATAAAGGAAAAAGGTAAAATAATTGGTAACGTAGTCTCGCCTAGTGGGTACAATATTAGGCGCCATCACGGTTCCGACGGTGGGAAATTCGGATCGGTGACAGTTGTTTATTAAGCCATCAAAGGATATGATGGGATGAATAATATTCGTCCACTTTTAAACAGGAATTTTTGATTAATCAAATGCATTAATTGGATCAATTCTTCATAGGGAGCGGTTCTTCATTCTATTCTGAATATTTATAAATATTAGAGTGTGAACTTGATTATTAATATCTATAATTTTGAGATCGTTGTAGGAACCTGTAAACTTTCAAATCTTGAGATAGCAGGTGTGGTAGCTAATTTAGTTGATGTTGATATATGAAACTAATTTCAACAACTGAGATACCAGAAATACCTACATGGCCATTAGTCAAAATAATTGATTAATACCATGTCCCTTTCACAACTAAGTTTGGTAGCATATTTTATGGTTTTATCTATCTAATCACTTGTCGTTTTATTATTAGGATGATATATTAAAAGAAAATTTATTGATGCTATGTCCTCTCCGCAAGCTCAAAGTCAGTTTGGGTATAGATTGCTTCCAGAACAAAAACTTAATGTTTCTATCCCTGCCAACGTTGAACATGAAGATGTGCTGTTTTCAAGTGTTACTATTAATTATATCTTGTATTAATATTTAGGAGTATCTTTATGATCTCTTTTCTTAATTCATGTCTTTCCAAAAATAGTTTTGTCCAGTCTTGGTCTTCTAGAAAGCGACTTAATTGCTATTTGCTCCCTCCAGTCTGTTTAGTTACGCGGAGAATGCTTTGCAGATGCCGATACTTTTGTTTAAGTTCGTGGGTACGTACTCCATGTTCAAATTTGACCTTGACCAACTTATTATAATACCAAAGTATCTAGAAGTGAACAATGATTTCACCTACACCTCTGTTACATCTTTATGTTTATGCTTTCATAATTGAATTTGTTGTATTATAATAATTTTTTGGTTTTTATAGTGATGTCCATTATACACATATATCAACATTTGACGTTTAAATATTTTTTGGCTTCTATAGATAAAATTATTTAAAAATTAATTATTTTTCGTTTTCTAATATTACATATAAAAGATAAGAAAATTATTCAAAATTAAAAAACCAAAAGATAGCATATTTCACTAGTTAAATATTGTAGAAAGCTAATATATTATTAATAAACTCATAACTAAATGTATAAAGATTTAAACACAAAGGCACATATTTTAAAATTTTAACAAAAAACGTCTTTCAAGATTAATGGAAGAACTTTGTAATTGTAGCTTGTTTCCTAGATTTTATTCTCTTACTAGCGATATAATGCTTGAATTGGCAAAAAATCATATCTAAATTTTCAGCAAAAAAAAAAAAGGAATCCAATAGTTTTTCCTTGAAGACAATCTAAGAGCTTAACAGTTAAGTTTTCTATCTAAATTTTTTTTTTTGCATTTTTTTAATGAAAAAAATATTATGTGCAAATCTTCAAATCTTATGTCTTATGCAAGATAGAAACTTTTTGCAATGGTAAAAGATTGTGTGCATATTCTTAGAATTATAATTAGTAACCTTAAATATTATGTATGATTGTTTATAAAGCGGTAATTTGACAAAGAGCTAGCATTCTGCTATAAATATGGATGTTGCAGTTCAAGGTAAAAAATTATTATAGAGAGGTAAAATATAACTTAAAAATAGGTTCTGAGGAAAACTTAGCTTTTATAGTGAATGCCTATTATATAGGGGTTGTTTAACCAAAAAATAGAACTTTAATCAAAGCTAGAATTTAGAAGAACTCGGGTTGCTGATAATCAAGAAAATGAATAAAAGAAAATAATTCTAGGTAGTAAGATGGTAATCAAGAAAAACAAATAATACCAATGTATATTTCAATAGTGTTTCGTGTCCCTACAATTGATCATATTTCTCCTTTTTATAGGTCCCTTTGAGAATATACGTTTTGCCTTAATCATAATGAGGCTATTATGAGTAATTAAAGACATTGAATGCTACGTTACACAATTATTACATTGAAAATATATTCTCTAATGTATTCAGCATTTAATGCTCATTAAATGCCGTATCTGCACTCTTTTCTATAGCTAGATTCCTTCTGATTCCCGAATATAAATGACTTAAATAGGTATGGGCGCCGTGTTACTTATCTGATGTCCCGTGCCTCTTCCTCCTTCTTTGCTCATATTTGTTGTATCTTCTGACTCGTGACTAATTGTGATTCATTGACAATTTGACCAATCCACGTGTCTTGACGCATCACCTTTATATATAAATATAATTTTCCCCAATACAGATAGTCCCTCCACTTTCCATTTATTCATCAGTTTGAATATTTGGGAAGTGGATTTCATTAAAAGAGAATTTTTGTCACCATTAATGCTCTGATAGAATTGACGCTTCAATTGTCACTTCCATTTAATGCGTTAGATATGTGTCATCATCTTATTGGTTCTATAGTTTGCAGCACTTTCTTAGGCATTCTTTTTGGCTTCCCTGGTCACGAAGTGTCAGTTATCATTATTATAGCTCTTTCATCATTGTACTTTTTCCTTTTGCCGGTTACCCATCAGTATAAATATAACTTCTTTACTTGTCTTTTACTACATAAAGCGTATCGAACACTTTAATTCTTCTAATCTCTTATTCTCGTCTGTTTCACTTCAATCTTCTTCGTCATGGCTTCACCAAACCCTAACCCTAGGAGAACCCCCATTTTAGATAACTTCCCCAATGCTCCCGTTAGGCATAGAAGAGGGGGTAGACTCCGTATCTTGGGGTCTGCTCGTGGTGGTAGCACATCCACACCTTCTCCTAGTTATGGTCCCTCTTCCAGAACTAAAGGTTCCCTTTCTCAGAAGGCTTCTTCTAGGAATAAAGAACATACTGAACCCTTACGTGAGCCTCTAATGGAAGAGATAGTCCCTACTGAACTACCTTTTCATCATGATATGGAATCTCTAAGGAACCAAGTAAACACTTTAGATCGTGCAGATAATTCCCTACTCAGATTACAGAAATCTTAGCATCTATAGTTCGTAAGGACTGTCACTGGAGTAGTGATTTTCCAATTATCATTCCTAATCCAGATCAGAGGATCACTTCCTACATGATTGGATTTTCTTTTGTTTATACATACCCTTTTACTCTAGCATTTAAACCAGCCATTGACTCGGTCATTCTAGATTTTTGTTGTTCTTTCAATGTTTATCTAGGTCAAATTAGTCCACTTGTTTGGAGGGATGTCGCCTGCTTGAGGCACCTTGCTAACATGGCAGATGTTGGCTTTACTTTCCCCCACCTAATTCAACTCTACTCCCCTAGGCTTTTCCGCAATAGCGTTTTTAACCTAGCAGCCAGGAGCAAGAGGATTTTAGTGAGCCCTGAGGACGACAAAGACCGTGGCTGGTATGCTCGGTTTGTTGTTGCCCCCACTACTGGTTTAGTGGTTGAAGATAATGTTCCCTTCCCTGAGAAGTGGAACTTTGCACGTAAGTATTATATCTTTCTCGTGCCTTTTTCTTTCAAGCTTTTTAACTTTTCTAATGTCGCTTCTTTTCTTTTCTCAGCAACCATGGGCGTTGTGGAGACAGTGCCCAACTTCTGTGGTTGGGTAGAAAAATTGTTGAGGACCGCTCCAATGAAGGGTAGGTCATGGAAAAACCTTTCCAGCCATTACAGTTGGAAAGTAAAAACTCATGGTAAAAGTTTCTATTTTAACTTGTACGTGTATAAATATTTTCTTTTATTGTTCTAACTTTTATCCTTCTTTTTATCAGGATTTTCTATTCGAAGAGTCACTGCTAAGAAAATCATGGCTTCTCGTGACTCTTTGGGTTCTCGTACCTCTTCGGCCCAAGAAATAGTCTTGGGTTCTTCTTCCAAAAGAAAAGCTACTGAAGAAGAAGACTCAGAGAAAGAAGATGAAGGCTCCCTGGTGACGAGACCACGAGCTAGGAGACGCATCGTCTCCGATGACGAGGCTGAAGTCTCCCCTCATCTGTCTCTTACCGAGCATGTTGTTGATCCAGTTATCATTCCTGATGATGATATCTCTCCTCACGACACTCGTGAGTCTATTAACCAACTTTTTGATAGTGGTTTTGGTAGTGGAAATTTAGGACCTGTTCTAGATGAACTTCCCTTATCTTCTTTTTCATCTCCTATACCTGTAATTGCTTCCTTACCTGCAACAACCGTTTATGTTCCTTCCTCTATTATTTTTACTCCTTCCACCGCTCCTCCTTTGGCAATTCCTCCACCTATCGTTCACCATACGGAGGTGTGTTCTTCAAGTAGGAGTACTTCTATGAGGAGTGTAACCATTGAAGTTCCTACCAACAGCAACCTTCTGAGAAGGTCTGGTCAAGCTGATATTTGGATCGAGCCTTTGATTGGCCCAATCGAGAAAGCAAAGCTTGAAAGCCATAGCAGCCTGAGTCTTATGAATGACATAGTGCATGCCACTTTGAAGGTATTTTCTTTTCTTCTCTTCTCCATTTTGTAAAATTTCTGACTTTGGGATTCTTACTTCCCCTTTTTTTAGGCCAATCTTATTGGCACTAAGCTGATGAACAGAATCTCCCTCTTGGAGAAGGTAGCACGTGATTTGGAGAAGGCTTCTCATGATGCGGAGAAGGTTGCTCATGATTCTCAGTTGGAGGCAAATAACTGGAAGGAACAATTTGACATTGCTCAAATTGACATGAAGGATTTACAAGAGAGTAGAAGTAACTTAGAACAGCAAGTACGAGCGTTAACTTCGGAGGTAGCGGTTATTAAGTCTTCCTCAAGCCAAGCTGAGAAGGTAAAAGAAAGCCTTGAATCCTCTTTTTTCAGAACAGCTATCCATGGCTAGCGAGGAGAATATGGCATTAAAGGCTCTGTTGGCTCAAAAAGAATTTTACGCTGGAGAACTTGTGCAAAACTTAACTCAAACACAAGAGGACCTTCGAGTCTCTCTTGATAAGGTAAAATATTTAGAGAGCTCTCATGCTTCCCTTCAAGCTTCTTATAATTTTTCCTTGGCCGAAAATGAAGATCTTAAGAGTGAGGTCGTTGCTTGGGAAAAGGATTATGAGATCATTGAGTGAACATTTGATGTTGAGGTGGGTTGGCCTTTTTTGAATTCCCATCGTGATACCCTACTTGAAGTTGCACAAGAAAACTTTGACCTGGAGGCTAAATTAGCTAAGGTCAATGAAACCATAGAACAAGCTCAGATATAGCAGGACTTCCCTTCTCCCGTGATTGAAGCTCCCGTGGTTGAAGTTCATACGGGTATAGCATCTTTTTCAAGCCCAATCGATCCTGCTGCCACAAGCCAAGTTGAAACCACCTCTGCTGAAGCCCTTACTCAAGTTGAGCATGTTGGCGATCAACTTGCAACCGTTGATGCTCCTGTCCAAGTTGAGCCCGTTGTTGTTGATGCATCTTCTTCAGTTCCCACATCTTCTTAGTAAAAAATTTATCTTGAATTCCTTGTTTTTGTTGCAGGTACCTCTTTGGAAAGTCGTGTTAGAAACACTTGGCTTCATCTAAGGGTTTATTTTTAGAAAATGGTAGTCAAACCCTTGGCTTCATTTAAGGGTTGATTTTTGGAACGCAAGTCCCCAAGTCTTTTATGGGGCAATCTGTATAAATAGTTTCACAGTTTTATGACTAAGTTCGTACTTAGTCTTAAGTATTTAAGAATTTTTTGATGTTATTATCTTGAACTTCTGTTTTTTCTATTCTTGCCTTTATCTTTAAGGACTTATAGAATATTTTGCATTTTTGCTCTTTAAAATTGCTTCTGTTAATCTCATGATTAAATTGTTTTAAACACGAGTTTTATAAAAGAGGGCCCTTTTATATTTTGACACTTAATAAAGAAGACGTTTCAACTTCATAATGGTGTTAACATACGATAAAAGAAATAGGAATACACGTGTTTCTTTGAAATAACATTGACAAGTTTTTATTTCAAACCTTGACAAGTTTTGAATAAAATCTTACATGTATTTGAATTACATCTATAACTTTCTCGTAACTGTTTTTCCTTGTAACAGATTTTTAGGAAAAAATAATAAACAAGAGGTTTTTCTTTACAACCTGTTTTAGAACATTAAATGCAAGATTTTTCTTTATAACCTACTTTAGTACATAGCTTTTACCCTAACTACAGTATGGTTTTCTTTAGCCTTGGCTCGTGACTTCGTGTGACTTTTATTACTTTGCACTTGACTTTTGCAGGCTTGATTTGATTTTTCTTCAATTTTCTGCCTTCTTTATATATACTTGTGTATATTATGTAGTCCCCCAAGTGTTTGAGTGTTGAAGTATGAAGCCTCGAGCACTTGATAGTTTCTCTCATTTGGTCCTTTTCCTAAAATGGAAATACATACGGGATTCGGAGGTACGATTATAGATAAAACTGCTTAATCCGTTTAAATTTATATCAGAATAGTTGTAATCCTAGGCCAGGAATTTTAGGTTATTATGTGTGCCTTACAGGTTGTGACTCATCGTTTAGTACGGGCTAGCTTTTTTCCTATCATCTAAAATTGTTAGTAAAATTTTAACAATTCAAAAAATTAAACGCAAAATGGTGATACCTGATCGTGGGTATTCCTTAGAAGTAATATCACTTCAAATGAACAACATTCCAATGTGAAGGTAGTACTTTTCCATCCATTGTCTCCAATTCATATGCTCCCTTTCCTGCAATATCACAAACTCTATAGGGTCCTTCCCAAGTTGGACTCAGTTTACCCATGTTGGCTGCCTTTGTAGATTGAAAAACATTTTTAAGCACGAAGTCCCCAATTTTGAAGAACCTAAGGCGTGCTTTCCTGTTGTAATATCGTTCTATCACTTGTTTTTGTGCTGCCATTCTTATCAATGCAGCTTCTCTCCTGTCTTGCAGTAGATCTAAATTGACTCGCATCTCCTCGTCATTAGATTCTTGTGTCTCTTGTGTGAATCGTGTGCTAGGTTCTCCTATCTCAACTGGAATCAAAGCCTCAGCTCCTTAAACCAATAAAAAGGGTGTTTCTCCTATGCTCGTTTTTGCAGTTGTGCGATATGCCCATAAAACTCCGGGTAACACTTCAGGCTAGTTACCATTTGACTCCTCTAATCGCATCTTTAAATTGTTGATAATAATCTTGTTTGTTGATTCTGCTTGCCCATTACCCACCGGATGGTAAGGTGTAGATGTAATGCTTTTAATTTTCCAACTCTAAAAAACTCTGTGATTTGAGCTCCGATAAATTGAGGGCCATTGTCGCATACGATTTCCTTTGGTACACCAAATCGACATATGATACCTGAACGTGGGTATTCCTTAGAAGTAATATCTATTCAAATGAATAGCATTCCAATGTGAAGGTAGTACTTTGCCATTCATTGTCTCCAATTCATATGCTCCCTTTCCTGCAATATCACGAACTCTATAGGGTCCTTCCCAAGTTGGACTCAATTTACCCGTGTTGGCTACCTTTGTAGATAGAAAAACCTTTTTAACATGAAGTCCCCAATTTTGAAGAATCTGAGGTGTGCTTTTCTGTTGTAATATCGTTCTATCATTTATTTTTGTGCTACCATTCTTATCAATGCAGCTTCTCTACTGCCTTCCAGTGGATCTAAATTGACCCGCATCTCCTCGTCATTAGATTCTTATGTCGCTTGTATGAATCGCGTGCTTGGTTATCCTATCTCAACTGGAATCAAAGCCTCAACTCCGTAAACCAATGAAAAGGGTGTTTCTCCTATGCTCGCTTTTTGCAGTTGTGCGATATGCCTATAAAACTCCGGGTAACACTTCAGGCCAGTTACCCTTTGACTCCTCTAATCGCTTCTTTAAATTGTTAATACTAATCTTGTTTGTTGATTCTTCTTGCCCATTACCCACCAGATGGTAAGGTGTAGATGTAATCCTTTTAATTTGCCAACTCTAAAAAAACTCTGTGATTTGAGCTCCGATAAATTGAGGGCCTGTAACACCCCAAAATCTGAGGAGCGCGACCGGCGCTCAATCGAGTAAACCCGACTGAGCAAGCTTGCTATAGAACCACCTACAATCATAATACGAATGTAGCGCCCCCGGCAAAAGGGACGTTAGTGCCGTCGAATAACACTAGTATGTAAGGCTAAAAGTCCTATTTCAGAATAGAATATCCATATAAGCAAAGAACCCACAAACAGTAAGTCAAGATCAACAATATTCTAACACCCAATTTTGAAACACGTTAGTCCTCTAGTTTATGAAAATAATATATATAATTTTTGTTTGGTTGGAAGATCTCTAGTACCGATATAAGTTTTACCACCGTCTATGTTAGCACGGAGTCCGATCACGATACAATCGACTAGGTCGTCCCTTTAGAGACATGTACCAAATCACAAATTTCCAGTTTTTGAATTCCCAGGTCTCAAGTTTCCAGATTGTTGATTTCCAGCACAATATCACCATGTGTGCGGCATGGCGTCCGATCACGGCCTGATCGGCTAAGCTGCCTTCCCACATATGCCGTGTGGGTTGGCGTTACCAAATTAAAATGTTACCAAGATCATCCCAGTTAAGGGGAATAAGCACGATCCACCCCTACACCGGCACGTGTAGTTTCAGGAATGAGTCTTATGACCTACCCTTCCTCGGTGTTGCTAAAAAATACTCCCAAAAACATATTTGATTCAAATTAGTATTGCACACAATTGTAGTATAAATACAAGTATACGAGTATATCATAAATGCAACCATTCTTACCTCAATATCCTTCACAATTTATAGATTCCAATTAGTATTTCCAATCACCAAGAACAACAGTATTTCCTTGGCTCATTTGGCCATTGACAAGATTCTTTATTCCTGGCACGGTGGCCGTATTCGGTTTTTCACATTTTTATCCCTTTATTTCCAAAGATCCCCAACCAATATCAATGTACCAAATATTCTGAAAATTATGTATTTTCAAAGTCAACAGAGATAGAATCATCAAGCATAAGGGACTCTTCCCAAAAAAGAATATACCAACCAACAATTATATTACACATTGATCGTATCTATAAGGCAAATCATTATATAAAACAGCCACTTATGGGCATAGTTCAGGTACAAGACCTTTAAGCCATTCTACTTTTGGGAGTTAGTCCATAATATTTGAGACTCATTTCATAATTGTTTCACACTTCCTTATTCGATTCATTTCCATATGTAATTACATCTCATCAACAAGTAGACCAAGTAGACATAATCAACCAAGTCATTTAGTACACACAATAGCAACTAGGAGCATTAAACAGAGCAATTCTTCTCACACAATTAGCATGCTAAACTTCATTTAATATGCGACTCAGGACTATACAATTTTGGGTAGGTAAACCACACTTAAACTTACAAACAATATGGAATTCACTTCCAAGAGAGAAAGTTTAGCCTACATATCTCGATTGAGATTTCCTTAAGTCCTACTATACTCCGAGACTCTTAGGAACGTCAATATCTTAGGAACATGACAAATCGAACCACAAATTAGAGAGGTGATCATATTTCTAGTTCATTTGAGCATATTTTCAAACACTAAGTGGGTATCATGCTTTTAAAACTATTTTGTGAAAGATCCTACCATCCCTCATCCCATCCTTAGCTCAAGACCTAACAAAATACTCTTAAGAACTCATGCATGAAAGATATCCACTTTTATCCTCATCAATTACACTTCTAATGGTCTACCCTAGCTATATCTAGAAATTAAGAGCTTGGATTATAGACCCTTACCTTTTAGGAAGATGACCAAGGTGCCTTTCTTGACAAATCTTCAAGGTTTCAGCAACATCTTTAGGAGAAATATTGATGAAGAACCTCTTCTCCCTCTAGGACCCCTTCTCTCTCTCTAAATGTATCAGAAAATAAGCCTAAAATGAAGGGTAGGGTGTAATATATCGACATGGGGTCGGGTTATAAAAATAGAAAAATTAACCTAATGATGTTAGGTCTGTTATAGCAGAATAGACTGCATAATGCAAATGCTGGCCGCATAATGCACCGCAAAATCAGCGTCCAAAATTGGGCTACACTGGTCCAATCTGCGACTTGATTTGCGACCGCAGATCAAAAAAGCGAACCGCATAATGGACATTGAGATCGCAGATCTGACACAGGATCGCATTTTTTCCAGCCTTTGGTAATTTGGTCATAACTTTGTGTAGGAATGTCCAAATGACGAACGGTTTGAAGAGCTTGAAACTAGACTCAAAGACCTTTCATATGATAGGTTTTTCATCACATAAAACCTCATACATATTTTGATATGCTCGTTCAAAGTGGAGCCTTATGTGAATCCATTTGAAGTTTTAGCCTATTACGAAATTTTCCCATTTGGAATACACTTAGGCTACCATTTGGACATCACATTACTGACCATAAGACTTATACACATATTTACCAAATCTAATTGATGTCCACCATGTTAATAGCACATAAAATATCATAATTAGCTTATATAGCATCACGAAGCATAGTTTTCATAGTGAAATTTTCCGGGGCCTTACATTCTCCCCCCCTTAGGATCATTCGTCCTCGAATGAGAGGTAGAGCCTGACCCAAATACCCAACATAACATATTTCTTTTCTATCTTACCTAAAGTCCCTAAATTTTGACTAACTCCTAAATTTTTCAGAAATTTCTACAGAGTCTCCTTGTAACTAGACCTATCCACCTATCAGAGAACCACCAACACCATCCTAAAAACACATCCACAACTCGAAAAATTACCATAATGTATACATCAATAATAAGAACCTCAGTATTATAAGCCCCACGCTATCACGATGATACCTAGACATGGATTGCACATTTGTAAATCACAACACATATAAGGTACCTTTCAAATCAAACCAATTTTTATACGATCAAGCAAAAATATTTTCTTTCCACGATACTTTCGGCCTTCAAGGTGGACTTATTGACTTACAAGCTTTTCCACAACATACTTACGGAAACAATCCCAACCTCCAAACTCATATAACAAGAATGACAGCTAGATATCTCGCATAAGCTAACTACCCATTAACTTCACCTTTAATAATTTCCATTGGAATGATATACCGAAGGTTCCCAATCACCTCTTTAGACACATATACATGGAACACCAGAATCATGGAGGGCAACGATATGACACGGGGACATCATACTCATAACTAGACCCATCTCTTTTAAGGCTTCTGAAATTCTAAAATGTACTACATCTACTTTACCCTTTGGAACAATTCGCATAGCATCTTCCTAGAAGAAACCCTGAGAATAGCTTGCGGACTTTCTTTTACTTTAGATTCTTATGCCGGACACCTGAGTTTAAACATTTTGCGACTTTTAACCATTATTCTGAGAGGGCTAGAATGAATACAACCATAGAGTTCCTACCCAATTCGGTTGACCGCAGGATGACGCTACCCCTTGACATGCTTGAGCCCATATGGTATAACACTTACTACGGATTATGATGACACTATTAATCGTTGCGATAAAATCATTGGTTGGAACAATAAGGCATGAAGTTTAGATAGCATATCGGCAATAGAAATTATTTACGGAGGAATATCCAGGTACGTACCACCGATCGACTCCTGGAGTGTGGGGAAGATCGAATTATCAAGAGTGGGAATACTCTGACACCTTGAATGAGATAGGGGTTTCAAGGTATAATATCGAATTACACTCCTAATATTGATTGATACAAGGAACCTGTGCCATAAGCCCATGATAAGGAAATAGAAGTTAAGCACTTGTGAGGTTAGTATACTCTGAACCACTTAACCCTTCTTGATAGTTTATCCTATACAAGAAATGATGAAGATACGACAACTTGCCTTTCAAATTAATATGCTACGCGCCAAATATGAAACACCATATACAAACCTTTCACGATTGAGTCCACATAACTAGGACTTATTAAAAATATGGATGAGGTTTCAGGTACTGGCTGGAGAGGGAATAAACTCTTTTCTTATGAGATGAAGATTGACACGGTCCTGTTATCATAATTCTACGGTTGTGATAACTTCAATACTAGGAATAAAATGAGTTACTTATTGCGGAACAATTTAAGTGAGAACGAAAGTCATACTACAATGGGAAAAGAAAAGGCCTTCTTGTGGAGGGGTTTGTGAAGATCTCAAATTTCTCAGAAGCTTATATAGATAACCGCCCCGCTTCAACTGATATGCACATCTATAATAAGAGCTGAGATAGGATCTCATGTCACTAGATAGTGAAAAACTTTATGATAATATTAACGAAGGAGCAAAGTGGTTATTTGAACCATAGAAGTCATCTACACTAGGGAGAAAAGAGTGACTCAAGAAGGATCACAATACCGGGCTATTTTACACAGAATTTGGTACCACATAGGCAATTTTTATGACGGGTTATGCATAAGCACAAGTGAATACATGTTATCTTTTTGAGTAAAATGACTTGTAAGAAATTCAAAAGATATGGTTCCTTAGTGAGAGTCTAGGAAAGCAAGTAGAATTAGTTACCCTCGGATTCTGACTCCATTCAGGAAATCATTGTAAGACTCAATTCTACAAGAGGCTGCAAGTAAGATAATCGTAATGAAGAGGCTTCACGAGTAATACATCTCGCTCAAAGGGTAGATACATAGAATGGACTATAAGGTCGTCCTGGCTCTATCCCAAATTCCACAGTAATACTAGGATTGACGTATGACATATCAAAATCGGAATCAATAAGAGCATATACACCACAAGATTGAAAAGTCAATATACCTGTGGCTACTCCCGGAAAAGACTCCGACCTCTTATGCTTCCTCATAGCATAGAACCTATTTGGTCCCACCGAGTTCCGAATATCACCCCGACTGCTCCTATCCCGAAGGCGCTATACATGAAGCAGTTGTAGAACTAGCTTGTTGCGCTGCACCTCTGCCTGTGATCTGGCTAGATAAATGACAGTCTCTTTGAAGGTGACCTAACATACCACACTTGTATCACACATTGTTACCATAGCGACATACTCCCGGACGACATTTCCCATATTTCACACAACGGAGGCGAGGTCCACTAAACTGACTCGCCCCTCCGACCTGATAATTGCCATCCTTGCATACACTATAGACTTCACCCTCATCCTTTCTCCAAGTTTCCAATGTGGGAGTACCCATTGCAGTGTTGGTTTGCTATGCGGGCCCTTGGAATTTCCCTGATCTACCACCCCAAACACGTTGTTGGGCATGCTCACGACATGTTAAATGTTCCTTCCCACATACTGGGTAAACCACGATAGGTGTACCAAAACTAGGGCATTTATCCTTCTTGCGCCCCCTATTTCTATAACCGTAACATATCTCGAGAGTCATCCAACATCTCCCCAAGTGACACTTCTTGCAAACTGATCATTCCGACTTATTAGTACGAACAGCCCTCTTTCATTTCTTAGATGCTCTCACCGCACTCTCAGGTGGTGCGAAGATATTAGCAGGGACTAGGACACTTCCCTTTGCAACAAGTTCCTCAAATCCTTCCACAACTTGACGCATCCTCCCTACGAACTCATGCGCAATCTCCCCTAAATTCATATTCAATGGCGGGGTTACTCCTTCTTCGCTGCTTCGCACTCGTGGATTACTCATCTGAGAAATGGAACATAACAGGGAAATTAGATATCTATCTTGAGCTCTATATCACGATCTAGAATGTCAAAGAAGGGTGAAATTCCTAAATGTCCAAATAGCCTCCAACTTATAGATGTGGTCGACAACACACCGATAAGAAGGATTCTACTAGACACGGCTCCGAGACATCCTAGGACACTTTAAAACCTTAGGCTCTGATACCAAGTTTGTCACGCCCCAAAATCCGAGGAGCGCGACCGGCGCTCAACTGAGTAAACCCGACCGAGCAAGCCTACTATAGAACCACCTACAATCATAACAAGAATGTAGCGCCCCCAGCAAAAGGGACGTTAGTGCCGTCGAATAACACTAGTATGTAAGGCTAAAAGTCTTATTTCAGAATAGAATATCCATACAAGCAAAGAACCCACAAACAGTAAGTCAAGATCAACAATATTCTAACACCCAATTTTGAAACATGTTAGTCCTTTAGTTTATGAAAATAATATATATAATTTTTGTTTGGTTGGGAGATCTCTAGCACCGATATAAGTTTTACCGCCGTCTTTGTTAGCACAGAGTTCGATCACGACCCGATCGGCTAGGTCGTCCCTTTAGAGACATGTACCAAATCACAAATTTCCAGTTTTTGAATTCCCAGGTCTCAAGTTTCCAGATTATTGATTTCTAGCACAATACCACCATGTGTGCGGCATGGCGTCCGATCACGACCCGATCGGCTAAGCTGCCCTCCCACATATGCTGTGTGGGTTGGCGTTACCAAATTACAATATTACCAAGATCATCCCAGTTAAGGGGAATAAGCACGATCCACCCCTACACCGGCACGTGTAGTTTCAGGAATGAGTCTTATGACCCACCCTTCCTCGGTGTTGCTAAAGATACTCCCAAAAACATATTTGATTCAATTTAGTATTGCACACAAGTGTAGTATAAATACAAGTATACGAATATATCATAAACGCAACCATGCTTACCTCAATATCCTTCACAATTTATAGATTCCAATTAGTATTTCCACTCACAAACAACAACAGTATTTCCTTGGCTCATTTGGCCTTTCACAAGATTCTTTATTCCTGGCATGGTGGCCGTATTCGATTTTTCACATTTTCATCCCTTTATTTCCAAAGATCACCAACCAATATCAATGTACCAAATATTCCGGAAATTATTTATTTTCAAATTCAACAGAGATAGAATCATCAAGCATAATGGACTCTTCCCAAAGAGGAATATACCAACCAACAATTATATTACACATTGATCGTATCTATAAGGCAAAGCATTATATAAAACAGCCACTTATGGGCATAGTTCGGGTACAAGACCTTTAGGCCATTCTACTTTTGGAAGTTAGTTCATAAGATTTGAGACTCATTTCATAATTGTTTCACACTTCCTTATTCGATTCATTTCCATATGGCATTACATCTCATCAACAAGTAGACCAAGTAGACATAATCAACCAATTCATTTAGTACCCACAATAGCAACTTAGAGCATTAAACACAGCAATTCTTCTCACCCAATTAGCATGCTAAACTTTATTTAATATGCGACTCAGGACTATACAATTTTGGGTATGTAAACCACACTTACACTTACAAACAATATGGAATTCACTTCCAAGAGAGAAAGTTTAGCATACATACCTCGATTGAGCTTTCCTTAAGTCCTACTATACTCCGAGACTCTTAGGGACGTCAATATCTTAGGAACATGACAAATCGAACCACAAATTAGAGAGGTGATCATATTTCTAGTTCATTTGAGCATATTTTCAAACACCAAGTGGGTATCATGCTTTTAAAATTATTTTGTGAAAGATCCTACCATCCCTCATCCCATCCTTAGCTCAAGACCTAACAAAATAATCTTAATATCTCATGCATGAAAGATATCCACTTTTATCCTCATCAATTATACTTCTAATGGTCTGCCCTAGTTATATCTAGAAATTAAGAGCTTGGATTATAGACCCTTACCTTTTAGGAAGATGACCAAGGTGCCTTTCTTGATAAATCTTCAAGGTTTAAGCAAGATCTTTAGGAGAAATATTGATGAAGAACCTCTTCTCCCTCTAGGACCCCTTCTCTCTCTCTAAATGTATCAGAAAATAAGCCTAAAATGAAGGGTAGGGTGTAATATATCGACATGGGGTCGGGTTATAAAATAGAAAAATTAACCCAATGTTGTTGGGTCTGCTATAGCAGAATAGACAGCAGAACGCGAATGCTGGCCGCATAATGCACCGCAAAATTGGCATCCAAAATTGGGCTACACTGGTCCAATCTGCGACTTGATTTGCGACCGCAAATCAAAAATACGGACCACATAATGGACATTGAGATCGCAGATCTGACATAGGATCGCATTTTTTCTAGCCTTTGGTAATTTGGTCATAACTTTGTGTAGGAATGTCCAAATGATGAACGGTTTGAAGCGTTGGAAACTAGACTCAAAGACCTTTCATATGATAGGTTTCATCACATAAAACATCATACATATTTAGATATTCTCGTTCAAAGTGGAGCCTTCTACGAATCCATTTGAAATTTTAGCCTATTATGAAATTGTCTCATTTGGCATACACTTAGGCTTCCATTTGGACCTCACATTACTTACCATAAGACTTATACATATATTTACCAAATCCAATTGATTTCCACCATGTTAATAGCACATAAAATATCATAATTAGCTTATATAGCATCACGAAGCACAGTTTTCTTAGCGAAATTTTCGGGGCCTTACAGGGCCATTGTCACATACGATTTCCTTTGGTACACCAAATCGACATATGATATTCCTCCAAATAAAATCTTTGACTTCCTTTTCTCACATATGTTTAAATATTCCTGCCTCCACCCATTTAGTGAAATAATCAGTAAGTACAAGCAGAAACTTTACCTGTCCTTTCGCTTGAGGTAACGGTCCTACTATATCCATTCCCCATTTCATAAATGGCCATGGTGAAATGACTGGATGTAATAACTCTGCAGGTCTATGCATATTGTTACCGTACCTCTGGCATTTATCACATTTAGCCACGAAACTTTCTGCTTCTTCTTCCATTTTAGGCCAATAGTATCCTGCTCTAATCAAGGATCTTACCAGTGACCTTCCTCCTACGTGATTCCCACAGTGCCCCTCATGTATTTCTCTCATTACATACTCCATTTGCGAAGTTCCGAGACACCTTTCTAAGGAACCACCGAACATTGTTCGATATAAACTACCTTGCTTTAAACAGTACCGAGCAGCCTTTTTTCGCAGTTGCATGGGCTTTTTTCTTATCATCAGGGACGGTACCATACTGCAAAAAAGCAACAATCTCGTTCCTTCAATCCCAAGTTAAATTATTAAAGTTTACCTCATTCTTATCATGATCGAGAACTGAGTGAAATAAATGTATAACTGAGGCATTTGCATCACTTGCCACATCAGCTACAGATGCAAGATTAGCTAGGGCGTCTGCTTCAACATTTTCATCACTTGGTACTTATATGACTTTCCAGGTTTGGAATTGCTTTATCAGTTCCCGTACCTTTTTCTAAGTACTGCTGCATCCTTGCTTCCTGATCGTCGCAAACTCAACGCTTAGGAAGAGTGGGCGCGAATAACTTTTACCCGATAGTGGTTTTCGGGGTCAATTTCCTCAGGGAGCTTAATATTGGAGTCAAGTATTTGTGAAGACTAATAAAGTGATGTAACTTCTAATTTGGCTTCTAACATTTTTGGTTTTCTTTAATTATCGACTAAA
>MU717263.1:96842-136791 GCA_026770625.1 Nicotiana glauca | reverse complement strand
CACTAGAACCCATTCTAGAATGTTCTAGTTGCATCTACCATGTTCCTACCCTTTGACATGTCTATTTTACCCTCATTTGCCTTTGTTATTTACTAATTTTATCCTTTTCAATACCTATAATACCCCTGCAACTAGGCTAAAATTACCACTAACCTATTCTAAAATTTCAACAATACCCTCACTTCCTCTTCAAAATTACCAATTTTACCTTATACCAATCCCAGCCCTTTTTTTACCCTAATTTTCAGCTATAACCAACATCATATCCCCAAAATACCCCTGTTATCTCTCAAAATTATTACCGGATTCTAATTATCAATCACTATACAGCTGTACACAATCGGACTAATCAAACTAACAAATAAATTTTAATAACAAAACTAATATCAAACAAAATTATTTCTAATTAATTACAGAATCAATTTAAGAACTCATGATAATCAGAATCGAAAACTTCTAGAAACCAATCAAAAAATCTAATATTTAATTCTATTAAACCCTAATTAATATCAATTTTAAACAGTCAACACAGAAATAATATTGAAAAATTATCAAAGTCCATTAATTCCTATGAAAATCATTTATTAGGATTTTATCATTATTTTTTTAGTTTCAAATCAGTATCAATTTTAAACGAACAAAATTTAAAAAATAACAATCAGAAAGTCTAAAAATATGAAGAATCAGAGACGAAAAAAAACATACATGCACACAAAGAAAAATAAAAATAAATCAAAGAAAGAAATACTTAGCTTTTCCCGTTATTTTTCTACAGTTTGGCTTTTTCTTTTCTTCTCTTTCTCTTTAAAAACCAACTCCGGCGTCCAGGAGGCCTTTTATGGCCCTTTCTTGAATTTTGGGGTCACCGGAGACTTTGATTTTCAATTTGAACCTTTTCCAGTGATTTTTATGACTTGAAAGTATCAGAATAAGGCCAGAGATACAAGGAAGAGGCTATGGTAAAATTTTGACTTGATTTGGAAGAAGGGTTGTTCACCGGAACTAGGGTTCCGGCGACACTAAATTGAATATTCGACGGAATCCAGGCTTACTCGAAGTAAACGAACTAGAGGGGTGTAAAGAGGAGGTTGAGGTGGTCAGGTGGTGTTAAAGGCGTGGTGGTTGGTGTCAATGGCGTCTCCCGCCGGTAAGGTTCCGGCGGGGCTCTGGAGAGAATTAGGCCGGCTAGGGTTTTGAACGGGGGAAGAAGGAGAATGAAATGAGAAAGGGGGTATAATGTTTGATATATTGAAAACATATAACGAATTCAGGCCTTGGATTAAACCAAACCAACGGCTCAGATCACACGAAACCTTAAACGACACCGTTTTTTTAAATGAAAGACTAACCTCATCCGTTAGATCATAATGAATGAATGGCCCAGATTAATATTACCATACGGCATCGTTTTCTTTATTCATGGTTGTGTAATATAAACGTTAGATCAAAGCATTTCATCGGGCCAGATCTCTTGTACACAAACGGTGTCGTTTTGGTCTTTGAGGCTAACAGACCGGGTGGGTGTTATTTGGGCTTGGATAATTTCTGATTTGGGTCCTTAATTTGGCCCAATTAACAATTCTTTTTCTTTCTTTTGTATTTTCCTCATTTTTGCATTTTTACATTTATTTTCACTTTGTATTTTTGTATTGTATTATTTTTTTTTTATTATTATTTTTTTCTGTATTTTATTTTTCCTTTGTATTTCTGTATTTTATTTTTATTTTATATTTTGTATTTATTTTTTCTAATTTTATTAAATTGTTAAACTAATTAACTTCTATTTTATGGTAATTTTTCAATTAAAGCGCAAAAATGCTATTTTTTATTTTTCTTTAAAATGAATTAATACTAAAATTGTAAAATTAAACCCTAATGTATATGCCTATTTTTGTATTTTTAATATGAATTATCATGCACAAAATAAAATGTGACAATTAACACCAATTTCAACTAAAATCCACAAAAATTATAAAATAATAAAGAAATCATTTTATTTAAAACTTTTGGAATAAAATTGCTTAGGCCAAAAATTACGTGCTCACACCCTTGAGCGGACAACTCAAGGGGGAAATGGATCAACTAGTTTTACCGCAAATATGCCTTTGTCAAAATTTAGGGGGTAATAATATTGGAAGAGTGCACCCACTCATCAAGCGTTGCTATGGTATTTGTTTGGCACGAGTGGAATATGATGTTGAAGATGCAATTACAAGAATGAAACAAATTGTCACGTATTTTCACGTTCATAATTATTACAACAATTGCTCAGAAATTACAGTGGTATTGAAGGAAAGCAGTAAATGAAAGCGTTAAAGAAAAAGAAACAAAGACAAGTCAAATTCGAATAAAGGTATTAAACAAAGCAATAAAGAAAACAGTAAAGTCACATATAACATGCAGTGGTAGAAGCCTAAAGAATCCCCAGCAGAATTGCCATGCTGTCGACGCCCCTTTTTCTCTCTCTATAGAGCGAGATCGGGTTTACGACATTTGGGAGGACAACTCTATTCCCGTTTGGGAATTGATTTTTTTTGGAATTGAAGAGTCGCCACCTAAAGATTAAGTGCATTAGGACACCAAGGGTTTTGAATTTGAAAACTAGAGTTCGGGTAAGGGCTAGACATTATCTCGAGGGGAAGGTGTTAGGCACCCCTCAAGATCCACTAGTGTGGTTCCCGGCCATGTTACAATTGTGACTTTAAATGCAAACAACAAGTCGGCAAACAAGAATTACGAATACAAAGAGGGATTTTCACATAATGGTTGTAAGGGATTAAGGAAGTTCAAGAAATTGAATTTTGATAGAGGAAGCCGTTTTGAAATTTTGAATAAAAGAGAAATTTTTACCTAGTTGCTGCAAGTTAAAAGCAGTTTAAAAGCTGGAGTTTAGCAAAATAAAGTGGACAAATAAGGGAAGGGGTCCTAGGGTTATACATAATATGGATCACCCCACACAACACCCGGTAACCGTTTATACACGTGGTATTATCGCGTGGTCATCATATCCATATCTACCATTTCCCACCCTGTTAAGGTATTAGGCGCGAAATAGTGTCGTTACCTATAGCATGCTATTACCCGTCCCACTCTTATCAGTCCTGGAGGCTTTTAGGACTACTAATCCTAAAGGGAGGAAGCTTGGCTATTAGAGGTTTAAAAAGGATAAAATTCTAGGGCGCTAATCAAAACACATAATGCAATTAATGGGGAGGTAAAACAATTAAAGGCTCAAGTAGGCCTCCTCAAATCACAGAAATCATGTAGTTTAGCACGTCTTGCATATACTGATTAGGTCCACATTATACTTAAGCATTAAACGGACTGGTTCAACCCATATTTTTAGACAAGAAATCTGTATTAGGCTCGTCTGGTTGTAACCTATTGAAGACTGATACAGTTAATTAGTGGCCTACTGGTTTGCCTAAGTGATAACCTATAGGCATGGCATCTACTAGTTTCAGAAATAAACTGATTACAAAAAGTTGCCAATTTTGACAAAATGATACGAGTTCTGCAGTTGGTTACTACTGACAGACTAATCTTAAAACAAGTGATTCAGATTTGGGTGATAGTCCCTATAGGGATGTTTTCTAGCATTGTTAATTTTAAACACTTTTTACAGGCGTAACAGGAGTGCAGAAATCCTACGAGCATGGTATCTAGAATGCAATTGATTATTATTTAACCTATAACTGTTTGCCTAATGATAGATGCAAAAATGCAGGATCTTAAAGACATGGTCTCTATATGCAAAATTCTTATGAGCAGGAGATCTATATGATATACAGAGTTCCTATGAGCATGGTTTCTACATGTGACAGTGCAGAATTTCTATGAGCATGATTTCTATGTATGAAAGTGTAGAATTCCTATGAGCATGACTTCTATATATGAAAGTGCAGAATTCCTATGAGCATGATTTCTATATATGAAAATGAAGAAATTCAAAGAAAACTCCTATAGGCAGGATATCTACCCTTAAGCATACATAAATAACCCTCCCTTTTTTACTAAAACCCCATAAGTTATTACAAATTTATTACAGACCAAATGAATCAAACAGAAAATAAAATTACATCAGAGCTTTTAAGCTACATCCAAGGAGCCTAATTCAGACCCAAGGTTTAACAATATGATATGAACTAAACTGCTAGGGTCAGGTTCCAAAGCCTTTATCTTATCTGGAGTGTATCAAAGTTCCAAGGAGTTTCAAGGACTCCAGGAAATGCTTACACCCATATATCATTACAGAACTGAATTAAAGTGTAGTGTGGAAGGGCCAGCCCTCCAATGTCCAAGTTCAGAGGGAACTCAAGGTCCCAAGGCAAGGCTCATTGGAGGGGGCAGGACTTAGAATCTAGGAACTAGTGTAAGTGCAATAGAGGGAATTAAGGGATGCCAAGGCAGGCTGGTGGTCATGCCCAACAACATAGAATGCTGGCACACCCCTGAGCAGCCTACTAGCCAAACATTGGAGAGTTAGGACCTATTGAAGATCAAACCATGGCCTGGGCAGTAACTAGGATACTGTCAGGCCAAGGCTTTAACTCATCACATAGAAGGGATTAGGGGTAGGGATTCATATGGGAACAGAAGTAAAGAAGGAAAAATACTTAGCATAAGTTACAGAATATGAACAGAAAACCACACAAAATAATGAGACTACAGAATAAATACATAGGGATGAAGCAAAAGTTTAAATAAAAGACATACCAGTTTCAGAAAGAGACAAGCAAAAGAGAGCAGAAGTCTTGCAAAGAAGCCACAGTACAAACATCAAGAGAGAATACTTTTTGTGTGAGTGTGAGTTCAGAAAAGACTCGAGTGTTCTCTTTTCAATGAAATAACAAGTATTTATAGTGTGAGAAACATGCAGAAAATAAGGTAAGGAAACAATTAAGGAACTGAATATCAATTAAGAATCAAGACTTCCTTTAATTAAGGAATTAAGATTCAAACAGTAAGAACTATGTAAGGAAAGAAATCAAATAAACAACTTGTGCAAAGTAGGCCATTAGGGGTAAATACATGGGGGTTTTAATTAAGGGAAGAAGTTTAAAATACGCAGTTAACACAAATAAGGTAAGGATCCATCAGCATATAGTAAATCAAGGAGGTCAAAGATTTTTGTAAGTATTGGTCCATGAATGAACCAAGTCAGAAAAGCTAAGGGAAACTTTTACTCAAATCGAGTAATAGGGAAGTCATCAAACATGGAAAGGAATCAATCAAACTTATACAAAGGAAGTATGAAATCAATCACAATTGACAGCCATTTAGACAAGAAGTTCAACACATATAAAGAATACACAAGTAACAGGCATGAGAGGCTGAATTTAGGACAAAGTGAAAGTGTCATGCAATTGCAAAATAAGTAAGTAGTAGACTATAGGAATATGGTAATCATCTCAGAGAAGAGGGAATATCTAGCATGCAAAAGGCCAAGTGAAATGGTCTTATAGAGTTTAGCAAGAGGTTAGAATCGTATGAAGAAACAAAAATTGAAGCAATGATTTTGAAACTTAGTAGCAATAGATGAAACAACTCCAGGAACTCAAATAAGTCCAAGAGATTAGGGTTTTTGAAATTAAGCAAGTTCAGAGATAAAGCACAAGTAAATCACATAGCAAGTAGCCTCAAAACTCGAATAAACCCCAAATTCTAGGGTTTTTACCACTAATCGAATCTAGAGATGAAAACAAGTAAGTCAAGCAAAAAATATTAACGGAATAAGTGCAGAAATCATAAAGGAAGACGTACTTCCCAGTAGAAGAAACTCATGAATAACATAATAAAAGATCAATCATGCAAAAAATACAGTAGAAGAACTCATAAGAATAAGGTAGAAGAAACACATAAGGATCATAGAAGAGACATAGTAGAAGAAACATATAAGAATCACAGTAGAGCATGTTAAAAGTCAAAGAAACCCTAGATCCGAGAAGGTGAAAGTTTTAAAAGCAACGTTTTGAAAGAACCTTTTGAGAAAACGTTTGAGACCTTAAGATAAACACAGGTCTACAAAAATCAAAAGAACCTGGAAAGGTTAGGTTTTCAGAAGAAACCTAGAAGTGAGAAAGGCCTGGAAAACTCGTAGATCTAAGCCGGAGGAGTTAGACTCAGGTTCGAACGACCATGATACACCGAAGTAAAGCTGGAGATGACCATGGAACCCTGAATCGAAGCAAACCTGGGTAGAGATATTCAAGGTCAGGCCTTGAACCTTCAGGAAACCGGTGTATAAGAGCATTAGGGGGTGGGTGTAACATCCCCGTAGCTTTGGTGGCCATAGATTCTGGTGGATCTCCGATCTGAGATGGCAAGAAGCGGCTAGGGTTTGAGAACCCTCGAGAGAGTTTGAGAGAGTGGAGGGTTTCAGAGGCGGCGGTTGGTGAGATATGAGGTAGAGTAAAGGGGTCGTTTGAATTAAAAAAGGAAAGGGATGAGGGGAGCCGTTGATCTTTTAGATCAACGACTGGGATTAAACGGGTTAAATGGGGACCGGGTTTGCGTATGATAGGAAAGGGTATGGGTTGGGTTATAATAAAATTGGGTCGTTTGATTAGGGGTGTGATTGGGGGTTAAATTGAGGCTACAATTACAATTGAAATGGCTATGCATTAAATAACTAATTTCTCCCCTTTAATTTATATAAAACTAGTTTTAAAATAATTTTAAAACAAATTAAAAGTACTGAACTAATTAATAATATATAAACACTAATCTAAAAATACTGGGAATAATTTTATAATTGTAAAATGCCATTAATCGTAATATCGGCTATAATTGCAATTTTTTGCAACTTTAGTTTAAAAATATCAAGTAAATTTGTAAAAAATATGCTAAAATCACCTTTATTATATTTTGGTGTAAATATGAGGATGGAAATAAATTATACACAAAAATGGTAATTTTAAGAATTATTATGGGATTTTGTACTACTAAAATAGACAATAAATTGATTTTGCAAATCTTAGAAAATTAGGGGAAAAATACCAAAACTCTTGGGCATGATTAAGTATGCATACACATACTATTTTTGAGAATATTTTGAGTATATAAAATTCACGGGGAAAAATTGGGTATCAACACCTATCAAAGGCCTACGGAAAAAATCTAAATAAAGAAAAAGAAAAGGGGAAAAAATAAAGGCACGGGGCCGGAATAATCCTACAACAGTCAAAACTCACCATGAGGACAAACCGCTGAGCCACATCGAAGGACGAAGCAATGTCCGATGGAGTACCACTTCCAGAAGGTAACCGATCGACCAAATCGCTTCTCCTTAACCGTTGAGAGGGAGTCGCCTCACTGTAAGCCTTTTCGCACTCCGGAGCATCTTTTCTTTTTGATCCCGAGGCCGATAATCTATCCTCCTCCCCCGGAGGACATGACCTCATTTTGAAAGAGCCCTCGGCACCTGCGATAGTTGAATTAAATAAGCCGACAAGAAAAATGCCATTTTCTAGGAGGTAGAGCGCTGGGCACCTACCGCGATGCTTCGCCTCCCATTTCCCTTTGGACAGATCTCGCTACCGGCGCCCATCATAAATCAAGCAAGATGCTAGCTTACAAGACCACTCAACTAAATTAGGGACCTCGCTCAGTGTCCAATGAGTTGTTACAAATAAGGAATGAAAGATATCGTTACGTAGCCCGCCTTCGGTCAAAACGATGATAGTTCAGATGGGGCACTTACGTGTGAAGTTCCATTTCTCAGGAAATGGAAAAAATTCTCTAGGAATGACATCGGTCATTCGAATCCGAATGAACCGATTTATCCATTCCTTGTCCTCGTCCTCCTCGCTGCTGACTACAGGAGCTCAGGTGGATCGATGCTGAAGAGCAATCAGGTCCCGGTAATGCAATGGCCGATATAACCTCACGAGATGGCTGAAGGTAATCTCTATCCAGACTTATCGAAAAAAATATCTCATCGCCTGCACTATTTTCCAAAGAGAGAGATGTGCCTGCGCCAGTGTAACTTGATATCTCCGACAGAAATTGAGCACGACCCGTTCGGGGAAACCCGGCGCAAAAATGTGCGTGTATACGCTCATAAATCCCCCAACATATGTCATAACTCTCTCCTCGGGGGAAGAAACTTGTAATATCACGCCTTCTCCCCCATCCGTAATCTTTTCTTATCATCTCGAGGTTTTCCTTTCCCACTGATGAAATGATCCTCGACACATGCTCCCGATGGCCCGGAACATTAGGATATTTCCCCGACATGACAACTCTCCTCGAGGTAGGGCACCTAGGCCTCACCCACCTGACATCGGAGGGGAGCCGTTGGCGCCAACGAAATGCAGAACACAGGAGGAACTCCCCTCCACCCGATGATCGGAGGTTGATGTAGCAGTCATGGCTATGGTAAAATAGGAGGGGAAAGATGAGGGTCTGAGCAAAAAAAAAATTCTTTAAACATGGAAACAGAAGGACTAGCACAAAGCGCCAGGCCTTGCGGAAGAGATAGCCTTTCAAAGCAGCAAATTCACCGTTGGAAAGACGGGCAAATGAATATATTAGGGCAAAGCAACAATTTCCCGCCTACCCAAGAGGGCCAATTAATTCTAGTTGTGTTAACGTCACCCTCTCCTGGGAAACGTACTGGCAAAATCATCCCGAGCCCCCTTTTTCTTTTATCGGATCATACAAGTATTGTTACCCCGCAGAGCTCAACAAACTGCGAGGCCTTGAGGAGCTCCCCGATATCATGAATGTCCATCCGAGATAAGCTATCGATTTAACCCCGGGGCATGGCCAATTTTACGATCCCGGTTTCTCCGAGAACAGGTTCCAAAAGGCCAGCGTCGAGAGTCAAAAGCTAAATCGCAAAAGCAAATGGTCATAGAAAGAAGAGACTGGAAAAAACTGACAGGAGTCAAACCCTTTTTTTTACATTGCCAAAAAACGTATTCACAAAAAAACATCTTTACACAACCTATCCCCCGGGGTCCACACACAAAGGGAAAAGGAAGAGATACAAAACGACTCGAAGACTACTCCCCATTGCTATTATCTTCGCCCTCATCGAGGGCAATTAACAGCGCCAGTTCTTCCTCCAATTCGCGAGCTTTCTTGAGATTTGCTGATTAGTCGACACCTCTGGCTCTGATTTCCTCCAAGGTCTCTCTTCTCGCCTCTTCCTTAGCATGTTTAATAGCTCAGGTTAACTTCTGCTCAGCTGCTATTGATATGTCATGAGCTATTCTATGCGCCATAGCTGCATCCTCCTGATAAGTGGCAGCGTTTCATCCAACCTCGAACTTAGTCGCGGCCAAAGCAGCAACCTCCTTACGAGCGTCCTTGAGAAGATCCCGGGAGGTCGTCAACTCCCCGATCGCTACTTCATTTTGCTCCCTCGGCCTGGAGATCTCCATATTCAGTTGGTTAATCTTTGAACCATTCTGCTCGACCTACAAAATAAAGGTGAAATAGTTTATGTCGGAACACGGGAATAGAAGTCGGCTACAAGCAAGGAAAAATACCTGCTCGGCAAGATCGGCTTTTTCCCGAAGCGTTGTTTCCAAAGTAGCTCGGAGCTCTCCTAGTTCTTTCCCTCCTTGGGCAAAGCGAGTCTCCGAATCCTTCAGTATCGAGGTAGCCTTCTTATACTCCTTTTTTTATGATAAAAAAGCTCCTCGCGGAGTCGAAGGATGGCATGATTGTACATATCCTTGCACTGCAGCATAGCGGATAAGTTAGAAAGACAAAGGATGACGTCCGAGGATAAAAGAAATGCACGAAAAATAGATGTCACCTGCTGCATGAATTTCTCCGCCGCTTCGACAGCGCCTGAAATATCAAGGTCGGCACTATCACTAACACCATCAAAGATGTTGGCAATAAATCCTCCCCCTTGGAGAGGAATCCCCACTTTGACGCCAACCGCTTCTTGAGAATCCCGAAGTTCCCCTTACGAAACCTAGAAGGATGAGAAGAAGTCGTTCAGGTCACCGACTTCTCTAGAAGGTAACCCATGCTCCAGGAAAGCTTCGAGCCTCGACCCTTCAAGATCGAAGCAGCGCCCCTCCCCCTCGGTGGAAACTGCATCAAACCTAATTGTGCGATTTGAAGCCACATTAACACCCTCTTCAAGGGTCTTTGGTTCACGAGACCGACCAGAGTCAACCGTTTTGGACTCAGCAGCCTCCGACCTAGGTACCTGTGAGGCTCTCTCATTCGACCTCGTCCTCCGCTCTAGGTGACATTCATCATCATCCTCTTCCTTGGTGTCAGGATTCGCCCCTAAAGTTGAAGCAGAAGTCCCAATAGCGTCTCGGTAATCGAGTGACCTGGGTTTCTTTATCAAAGGAAGGGCGATAGTTGCTTTGCTTTTTCTCTTTTTATCTTTACCAGGCTCCTAAGCCCCCGCTTCACCACCAGGGGGCGGCCTCTTCTGCATATTCTTGCCAAGACCTGCACCAGCGTAGTAACCGCAAGATGCTTTTGCTAAGGGCTTGGGAAGAAACACAAGTACAAGGCGTAGGCGGTGAAGGAACTTTATCATGATTCTTAGCCACCCATCGCTTCTTGTCCAGGTTGGTCCAAGACTGAACATGATATGGGAATGCCTTATCCAACCGTTCGATCCATCCCGACAACTGGAATGCCTCTAGGTACCAAGCAGGGGTTGCAAGAAGCGCAGAGAGGTTGTTACTTCAAAGAAAAGTAGTAAAAAAGAGGGTTGAGGGAAGGTCTCTTATGTTGCGTGTTCCATCTCTCCGGAAAAGGGATCCTCCGGGCCGAGATAATATCTGAGGTCTTCATTCAGACAAATTTGCTCATCCACCCTCGGTCCTTCCCCTCGTCGACACTTGAGAAGAATGATTTTTTGGATCGATGGCGGAGCCTAATTAAACCTCGATAAAATCGAGGACTATACATCCTGATCAAATGGTTGAGGGTGAAAGCCTCACCCCAACCCCTTCGGTGAAATGATTGAGCATCAAGCATCACTTGGTACTTGTCACAGAAGTCAAGGATAACCGGGTCTATCTTCGGGAGAGAAGACTCAGAAGATTTGTCACAGAAGTCAAGGAGTGAACGGGTAGGTATACACGTAAAGAAAACCGGCCCTATGATCCGTTATATTCTCTCCAGGATCGGGAATCTCTACTTCCACTGCCTCGTTCCATCGGCAGTCTTTCCTCACCGTTTGTACATTGGTCACAATGCTAATATATCGAGACACATGCTCACACCAGCCCAGTGTGAATGAAGAGGGATTGATTCTAAAATATGTTCACATATCGAGATCCGGTGGGGTACATTGTTTCAAGGAAGGAATCGCTCTGGTTTTCTCTTTAGACGGTCGAGAGGGCGATGCAACTTCGTTCTACCGTGGAACCGTCCTAGAAGTCCTAGCCATACCAATGGTAAAAAATTTCTAGAAAGAGATGAAAGAGTATAAAATACAAAGGGTTCTGACTCGTGAATTTGGAGATGGGGTGAAAGTAAGAAGTGTCAAATAATCGATGCATTTATATGAACCGCTTGGGAAACAGAAAGGACGAGTTGATGGCAGTTCATATGTTCCTCGATTACTGTATTTGATGGTGACCTTTGCACAGTCTTCTGGAACATGGCATTTAATGGTATTATCAGTTTACGTCACGGCAATGATGACCTCAAGGCGACGATTTAATATCGTTTCCTATTACTTCATTCTAGGAAACGCGGAGACTATCTGTATACTATGAAATCGGAGGGACAGATGTCTCGCCATTAAGGTATATTCGGGGAGTCATATCGATATCTCAAGGCTGCAGGGTTGCAGTCAAGCTCCCTCCCCTGAGGTTCATTCATGTTTGACCCAGCAACGGTCCCGAGAGTGGGGAATCCCTGAGGCAAGCAAATGGTGTCAGTAGAGTTTGGTATCATGTCTAGCTGTCCCATCTCTGTGTCCTTACAATTAATGTATTATGTACTATGTTGTATTTTTCCTCCTATATAAAGGGGATCCTCTCCACTTTGTAAGGGGCTGTTGTTGTTACTCTAACCATACTACACATGATCAATAATAACTCTCTCTCTCTTTTTCTCTCTAACTTACTCGCTTGAGGCTACTCTTTCCATTTATCGCTTCCATACTTGTTCTTCATTTATTGCTTGATATTGGCCATAAAAAGCCTCCTTTAATTATATTATAACTGTTATTCCCTTCCCGATTACCCCCGATTGCTCGAGCTCAAGCCGGGTATCAACCTCGAGGTCTTCTATCAATCAGCCCGAAGCCCGGGTAGCAAGCCCCTCGGTTTGATTATTGTCCCGTTTTAGCTTGTATTTCGTCGATTAAACTTCATATGCCCAGCATCAACTATTCTAACAAGCATAAAAATAGATCACGTATTTTTGGAGTCTCATTAACAAATTTAATTGTTATTACCATTTTTACGGTAAACAGATAGCAAAGGAACTCCAGAGGCTTGTGCGAAATTCACGTGATCACATGTGTAATCCACAAGAAATCCCGCAAGCTGCACAAGTTAATTTGTTCGATTGTACAAGGAAAATTCAAGCTTTGTTATGGTTTGAGACTCATTGACCCTATACCCTATAGGCCATAGATTCAGAAATTATATTTTGGGTATTTAAAGAAATTGTAATGGGGATCCAATGGGTGTAACCAAAGAGTCAAAGAGCGTCTTGTACAATTCTTTTCATTCATGGTAGAAAACTAAATTCACTTTTCTTCTACCCCGAGAATACAGGCTCTATCGAACTGCATTAAGTTCTTGTATTATTTCTTCTTCTCTATTTTTTTTGTATGTGTGATGGGTTAGTTAACCATCGTTATTCTGCTACAAATACTCTTTTTCCCAAATGTTGTCTTTTTTATCCCTCTAAAAAAACTAATGATGTTTTCCGAATAGTATCTATAGCTTTAGCCCCTTAAACAACATGGCATACATGTGTTAACCCGGTACCAAACAGAACGGCACTGAAAGGTATTCAATTGAAGCTTCACAAGTACTTAAAAGACTCGAAAGACCTACTTAATAAGTTCTTCTATGTTTGCAGGTGCCTTTAAATCGAGTGTGGCAAGGGGTTCTCTTAAGAGAAACTATCTAAATTCAATGCCCAAGATACTGATCGACCATTACATGGATAGGTAACCACCACGCTCTATCATGCTACCATATCCACCGATCAATACTTTCTATATTTCTTTAACAATCCGGAGAAATCCCACTAGTGGGGTCTAGGGAGGGTAGTGTGTACGCAGACCTTATCCCTACCCCGAGGGGTAGAGAGGCTATTTCCGAAAGACCCTCGGCTAAAGAAAACGAAAATTGGCAAATAACAGTACCATCAATAAAAACCATATAAAGAAAATAATAACAACATCATAAGAATTAGAAAATAGATGGAAAGCACCATAATAACAAATAGGTAAAGCCCGGCCCTAAAAGGAGGGAAAAAGTCGTGAGAACTCAACACTAACCACTAGCAGTGTAAGATAAATCATCATAATCTAAATTTGTGAAGTATATTTGATTCCCTTTTTTTCAGAACTCAATACTAACCACTAGCAGTGTAAGAGAAATCATCATAATCTAGATTTGTGAAGTATATTTAATTCCTTTTTTTTCGGTATGAATATTGAAAAGCAAGGTTGTTTTCTAGACTTCAGAGGAATTCCAATGGGAGACAATGCGATATCTAAAAGATATGATGATTCACGGTTAATCAGTAATGTGAGTTGGTTGTGAATTACTTAGTGTTGTGCGCCTACAGTTTGGTTCAGCAAGAGATCACCATTCACACTTCAATAACAATAATCCAGTGAGATCCCACAAACGGGGCCTGAAGAGAGTAGTGTGTACGCAGACCTTACCTCTACTCCGGAGGAATAGAGAGGCTGTTTACGGTAGACCCTTGACATAAGAAGGAAAGAGACAGTGTATCAGTTACAACAAAGGAATCCAAAAAAATAACATCATCAACGCAATAACCAAAAAATAGAGAGCAAAATAATAACACTAAGCAGTAACAAAGGCATCATACTACAAACGCAAAGGAATAATATGGACACAAAAGGCCACCAAACATACTACAGCCTAACCTATGACCCTAATAAAGTATTAAAAACACAACTGGAGCCACTAGCAGCCTAAAACAAAACACTATCATACTAGCCTCCTATCTCCTAACCGACAACCCTAATGCTCAACCTGCACAACTTTCTATCAAGGGCCATGTCCTCAGAAATCTGCAACTGCACCATGTCTTGCCTCATCACCTCTCCCCAATATTTTTTAGGCCGCCCTCTACCTCTTCTCATACGCGTCAAGGCCATCCGCTCACACCTCCTTACCAATGCTTCTCCTCCGCAAGTGCCCGAACTATCTAGGCCTAGCTTCCCGCATCTTGTCTTTCATGGGAGTCACGCCCACCTTCACCCAGATATCTTCATTCCTTATCTTATCCAACCTAGTGTGCCTGCACATCCATCCCAGCATCCTCATCTCTGCAACTTTCATTTTCTGGATATGATAATTCTTGGTTGGACAATACTATGCACCATACAACATGGCCGATCTAACCACCGCTCTATAGAAGTTTCATTTAGGCTCCTTCCTATCACACAGGATGCCAGACGCTAGCCTCTATTTCATCTACCCTACTCCTATACGGTGCGTTACATCCTCGTCAATATCCCCATCCCCATGTATAACCGTCCCCATGTACTTGAAGCTCCCTTTCTTGGGGATGACTTGAGAGGCAAGCCTCACGTCCATGTCTGCCTCTCTCGGCACGCCGCTGAACATGTACTCCACATATTCAGTCTTAGTCCTACTTATCTTGAAACCTTTGGACTCAAGGGTCCGTCTCCAAACCCCCAACCTCTCATTAACACTGTCTCGCTTCTCATCAATCAAAACTATATCATCAGCGAATAACATACACCATGGCACCTTCCCTTGAATATGGTGTGTCAGTGTGTCCATAGTCAGAGCAAATAAGAATGGGCTGAGCGCAGATCCTTGGTGTAATCCCATAACAACTGAAAAATGCTCCGAGTCACCGCCCAAATGTTCTAACCCGAGTCTTAGCTCCATCATACATGTCCTTAATTGCTCTAATATAATCCACCAGAACACCTTTCACCTTCAGGCATCTCCAAAGAACTTCCCTAGGTACCTTGTCATAAGTTTTTTCTAGGTCAATAAACACTATGTGCAAATCCTTCCTCCTATCCCTGTACAGTTCCACCAACCTCCGAATAAGATGGATCACTTTCGTGGTAGAACGACCATACATGAACCCGAACTGGTTATCAGATATCGACACCAGCCTCCTCACCCTCACTTCTACTACCCTCTCCCAGACTTTCATGGTATGACTCAATAGCTTGATGTCCCTGTAGTTGTTACAGTTCTGGATATCTCCTTTGTACTTGTGTAGCGGTATCATCGTACTCTACCTCCATTCCTCTGGCATCTCATTCGTCCTAAAAATAATATTAAACAACCCAGTTAGGCAGTCCAATCCTGCTCTACCCACATGCCTCCAAAATTCTATAGGGATTTTGTCTAGCCCTGTCGCTCTGCCCCTGCTCATCTTACGCATAGACCCTACCACCTCGTTGAATTTTATGCGCCTACATTAGATGAAATCTTGGTGACTCTCGGAATGCTCCATTCTCCTAGCACAATGTATGTGTCCCCTTTATCATTTAGCAGCTTATGAAAGTACTTCTTCCACCTCCGCTTAATCTGTGCATCTTTCATTAACACTCGGTCTTCCTCGTCCGTGATGCACCTCACTTGGTCTAGATCACGAGCCGTCCTCTCTCTCGCCTTGGCCAGTCGGAACAACTTCTTGTTCCCGCCTTTGTTCCTCAGTTCTTCGTCTAGGCGCCCAAATGCTGCATTCTTCGCTTCCGCGACCGCTAACTTCGCCACCTTCTTAGCTTCCTTATAACTTTCTTTGTTCATCTGTCTCTCCTCCTCGTCTGTACTCTCCGCTAACCTCCGGTACGCCGCTTTCTTTTCGTCCACCTTTCCCTGGACCTCGGCGTTCCACCACCAGTCACCCCTGTGCCTACCCGAGTAATCCTTCGAGACCCCTAGCACCTCTCTCTCCGCGTCCCTAATACAGATCGACGTCCACATACCATTCGCACTTCATGTAGTGTAATTTCAAATCCGCTCGCCCACTATCTATGTTACTTTAGTTAGATCCTTCTTTTCTTGTTCGTAAATATAAAAACAAAGTACACAAACACGGCGAGATATATAGAATTGGAAGGTTAACTAATACAATCGTCTATATTAACGAATTGACTACCCGATGTAAGAACCTGCCAAAGACGAATCTCTCAATATCTGAAGACCTCGTCAATTTTGCCTTGTTAAGGCGTTGATTTGGATGAAGGAAAATAAAGTTTACTTATTGTAATTTCTTGAATTTGACGGACAGCGTTTTGAAGTTTTGAGTCACGGAGACTATACAGTTTATATTTTTTATTAGCATAAATACATTCTAAAGATTCATCAAACAAGAAGATTTTAAGAAGTTAAATACGTTACAAGAATGACGAATTTTACAATATTTACTGTGCTATATCTTATTGCTGTCACATTATCATCATTCCCACTTAGTAGTAATTTTTCCAGAGTAAACCAAGTTGTTTACAGCAAGCAATGGCTCCATCATACATATCTTCAAGATTTTATTTGAACATGAATCCAGTGTCCGATAGTTTCTTGGAAGAAGGGCGCGGGAACTTATTTGTCACTAAAAATATTTTAAAAGATTGTATTAATTATTTTGCTTTAGTTCTACCCTTAGTACTAAGAAGACACATAGTCATCAATTACTCAATTACGGAAAAGGTAAGGATAAGTAAGTGTGAGCATGTAATTTTTACCCTACCAAATTATTCCTACAAAATTGATGAATAAATTAGTCTGATCCTATTTATTTTTAGATTTTTAAAGGATTTTTTGATGTTTATTTGGAATTATTTGCAATTTTAGTCGCATTTTTTATTTTTAAAGTTATGAAAACTTAAAAAAATATTTAAACCTTCATCATCTTGCATTATTAGGTTTTTAATTTAATGATTAATTACATAATTAATTGCTTATTAAAAGAAAATCACAAAAATTGTTTGTTCTTGACATTTTTAGTTTTAGTATTAAATTAAGTAACTTTTCCTTTTTAAATTTAAGATTGACTAATTGTGTAAATAATACAAATATATAATTTGTTAAATTTTACAAATTAAGATAATTTAGTACTTACTTTAGGCTTTATTTAAATTAATTAGTTTTTAAAATTAAAAAAGGGGGTCTGGGCCAAATTGGGCCATTTTAAACTAGCTCAATCCCAAACCCAAGCCCAAACCCCTTATACCCAGTCCGCCCCATCTTCTCCCCCCATTCAATCTTGGCCTTTGATCTCTAATAGATCCAACGGTCCGAAACTCCCTCCCCTTTTAATATAAAAATGTCCTAAAACCATCACCCCCTCATTTCCTAATTCCCCATTCTCTCACATCTCTCTCTCTCAAATTAATAGACCATATCCGTCTCTTCTCTCCTTCCCTCTCTTCTACCGCCACACCTCCCCACGGCGGTGGCGGCGGCCCCCGGAATTCGCCACCGGCGGCGGCCAACTTCCAAACAACCCCAAAATAACTTCAATATACTCCTCTTAGCCTCCTCTACATCACCCCATCAAATAAACCCACAAAAAATCAACCACTCTAAACCTAAAATAGTGCCAAAACCCTATAGTCTCCCTAACCCTGCCGCCAGAAATCGCCCAAGGCAGCGGTGGAGTTCCAAAACCCCTCAAACTCATACCATACACTCTCCTCACTTCCTTGAACCTCATCCTACTGTAACGACCCGACTGGTCATTTTAAGCAATTACTTTCGGTTCGACAGTTTGAGGTCTTGAATAGCTTCATAATATGTGTATTGACTTGCATGCATGGTTGAATTCAGTTAATGGATGATTCAGAGTCAAATTGGAAGGAGGGAACTAGTTTTGGAAGTTTAAACGGTAAGGATTTGACCGAAATTGGACTTTTAAGTAAACGGCCCCAGAATGAATTTTTGATGATTCCAACAGCTTTGTATGGTAATTTTGGACTTGGACGCGCATTCAGATTGTGTTTTGGAGGTCCGTAGCTAATTTAGGCTTGAAATGCCGAAAGTTGATTTCTTGAAGTTTCCGGTTCGACAGTGAGATTTTGATCTGAGGGCGGGGATGGAATTTCGGAAGTTGGAGTAGCTCCGTAGTATTAAATGTGACGTGTGTACAAAATTTCAGGTCATTCAGACGAGGTTTGATAGACTTTTTGATCGAAAGTGTAAATTGAGAGTTTTTGGAGTTCTTAGGCTTGAATCCGATGTTAAATTGGTGTTTTGATATTGTTTGAGCATTCTGAAGGCTGGAACAAGTGTTAATTATGTTATGGGATATGTTGGCATATTTGGTTGAGGTTCGGAGGGCCTCGGGTGTGTTCCGGGTGGGCTACGGGCCATTTTCCCTTGTTTTTGAACACCTGTTTCTGGTATCTGATACCCTCATTCGCGTTCGCGAAGCCCTTCCCGCGTTCATGAAGTGTCTCTATTGGTCGCCTCATTTTCCTTCTTCACGTTCGCATAATAAGCCTCACGTTCGAGTAGCTCTATCTCTTCATTCATCGCGTTCGCGTAGTTATGCCATTCCACCATTCGCGTTTACGTACTAGTTCACGCGTTCACGAAGAGCAGTCTTTGGGCCATCATACTTTCCTTTTTTGCGTTCGCGGACATATTGTCACGTTCATATTAAGTAACTTGGGCAGCCTTCTGTCTCTTCTTCGCAAACTTGATACTTCCTTCGCGTTCGCGATGCATAAATGTCTGGGCAGACAGAATATATTCCAAAATCGAGGATTTTACCATTTTCACCATAACTTGACTTGTGGAGCTTAGTTTTGAGCGATTCTTTGAGGGGTTTTCACACAAATTGATTGGGTAAGTGTTCTTCACCTAGAATCAAACATATTCCATGAATTTGTCTTTATTTTTATCATTTAATTTGTGATTTGGGTTGAGTAAAATATTGGTTTTTGAAGAAAATTTCTAAATTGAAAATAATCGTGATTTGAGGGACCAAATAGTATCGGAATTTGATAAATTTTATATTGTTGGACTCGTATCGGAATTAGTATTCAGTTTTTTTAAAAAAAATAGGTTCCGAGGTGCGGGCCCGGGGAACGACTTTTGGACCGATTTTTAGAATTTGATCAAGATTGAGACTTTATGATCCAGAATAGTCTCTTATGTGTTTTATTTGTGCTTCGAAGTTAATTTGGTTAGATTTGAGTCATCCGTAGGTCTTTTCACCTGAGAAGTGAATTTTAAATTATCGGTTTGTCGTCTTTGAGGTAAGTATCTTACCTAACCTTGTGTGAGGGACTTCCCCTAAGGATTTGAGTCTTCTATGCTAATTGTAGTCCGTGCATACGAGGTGACGAGTGTGTGCTCTGACTTATTTGCAAGATATTTGCTCTAGGGTTCTTAGGTCCTTATTGTTCATTATGTGGAAAGTAGCCTGTAATAATTGGTTTCCTAATTTCTTAAATTGCCTCTATATGCTCCACCTGAATTTCTTATGACTTCGTGTAAATATATTACATGTCAGATTGTTGTGGTTACCAATGTAGCTATCACGTGTTTATTATGTCTTGTTGTTTTGTTGAGGTTATCGTGCTTCTTGGTTTTTCGGTGAACCTTATTGTTCCTATTGTTGATTCCCTTGCCGGGATGTCATTGTTCCTATTGTTGATTCCCTTGACCGGATGTCATTGTTCCTATTGTTGATTCCCTATCCGGGACATTATTGTTTCTATTGTTGACTCATTTGCCGGGATGTTATTATTCCTATTATTCATTCCCTTGTCGGAATGTTCTTGTTTCTACTGTTTCGGTGAGGAAGAGGGATAAGGCACGAAAGGTAATACCATGCACATGTACATTTATATTGATTTAGACTGTAGTGTGGGATACCAAGAGATCCCTAGCACATATATTGAGGATACCAAGAGATCCTCGGCATACCAAGAGATCCTTAGAACATATATTGAGGATACCAAGAGATCCTCGGGATACCAAAAGATCCATAGCACATATATTGAGGGTACCAAGAGATTCCAAGAACATATATTGAGGATACCAAGAGATCCTCGGGATACCAAGAGATCCTTAGCACACATATTTACATTTGGGACTACAGGACGATATCCTGGGAGATCCCCGTTTAAAATCATTGTGTTCTGAGCTGATGTTTTCATTGATTCTATCCCTGTGTAAACATTATAGGTGTTGTCCGTTCCATTCCTTATACTTACTAGTTGGTGCGAACTATGATAGGACACTTGCACAAGCATACACGTAGTTAATCACCCTTATCGGATAGGAGGCTCCTTGAGATTTTTGAGTATAGACGCACCCCTTGTTTATTTTTACTTCCATATGAGAATGACTGTTTAGGCATGTGAGTTGTCAGTATGATTATGAGGGGTGATGAGGGAACAAGATGCCAAGTGTTAGAGTTCAGGTATTGAGATCCGTATTATATGATTATGAGATGAGGTGTCACAGGGTGACTTATATTCGGAGGATTTTCATTTTGAAAAAATTATATTTGAAGCATTATTTTGAAAGAAACTCTTTTGAGAAGGACACTTATTTGAAAAAAGTAGAATTTAAATCAATTTTTACCACTTGAAAAGAGTTTGATTATTTGATTGATGCTTGCTGGTTAAGACTCAAGGTGGGGGCTACTGTAGTTGCTGAGTTATGACTTGCCCTTACTGTATTGTGAATTCGAGTTGGGTTGTATTTTTCTTTGTTCACTTTTATTAGCTTTATTATGGTTTTTCCACTATTACTTGCTGTTTTCTTTCCTTATTGTAATTTTTCTAGATGGTTAGAAATATTTCTTAGTCTTTATATAGATATCATGTTCAGTTTTTTTCTATACTTATACTTGTTCTGCTTATTAGACCAGTAGGTGTCTTGACTGTTCCTCGTCACTACTGCACTGAGGTTAGTTTTGATACTTATTGGGCACAGATGTGGTGTGCTCATACTACACTTCTGTACATCTTTTTGTGCAGATTCAGGTATTATTTTTGCTAGTGGCTGTGCAGTTCTTGCTGAGGAGACTCGACGTAGTCCTGTTGCTGCATTCGCAGGCTTCAGAGTCACCTTCCTATTTTATATTCACATTGTTTTACTTATTTCCATATGGTTGTTTTGAAGCTATAGCGAAACTCTGTAGAGCTTATGACTTGTACTACCGGGTTTTGGGAAGTTGTTCATTATATAAGGGATTCATCTTAGAAGAATTCTAGTTGTTATTAGTTATTGTTGTTATTCCGAATTTTAGTAGGCTTACCTAGTCCTTATGACTAGGTGCCATCACGAAACCCAACGGAGGAAAAATTGGGTCGTGACAAGTTGGTATCAGTACTCTAAGTTCATGGGTGCTACGAGTCATTAGCAGGTTTGGTAGAGTCTTGCGGATCGGTACAGAGACATCTGTACTATTCTTTGAGAGGCTATAGAACTGTTAGGAAATTCCACTTCTTTCATTCCTTATCGTGCAATATTGGTTCAGCTCGAAGTTTATTGCTTATGCCCTTTTACATCCACTCATATATAATATTATGCTCTCAGCGTTTGCCATGCGCCAGTGGTTCGTGATGCTACAGACGAGCTACGAAGGAGTCAGGGATGCTCAGGCATTGTCTCAACGTGTTGTCCAGACTAAAGATACAGAGGTATTGAGAGACTAGTCAGTTGTTTACATGGAGGCGCAATGGAAGTGTGGTGGGTGTTGATTGAGGATAGTTGGTGGTATTGGAGTACCTTGTGATTTGTGTTCTACGAGCTTGGTCGGGACTAGATTATCAAGCAGCTTCCTCTGGGCTGCACTTGACACCGAGATTCTAAACCTTGTCTTCACCGCTTCCAGGTGCTTTGAAGGTTAGTTTGCGGATCCTCAGACTTTGTTTTCTATGGCTTTGCGCCAAGTGGATGAGTCCAATAGCGGCACTCAGATTGCAGAGTCAGATTTGTATCAATCTTAGCCTGAGGTATGCGTATATGTGGTATTGGTAGATTCCCAGATTTGCAGCATGACCAGGGTCTGAGATCTCGCACGGGATGATGTTAGGGCTTACAGTATTTATACATCAATAATGGATCTACATTTCAGTATCTAGGGGAGTCGGAGGAATAATTTCAGATTCATAGGAGGTCCATTCAGTGTGGGCATCGTGGTTGCAGCAAAACGGGGTGCTTCATAGGTAATGCGGTGGTCTATGAGTTTCTTTCTACGTAGTTCATCTCGGGAGCTAGAGGAAATGCATCTCAGGTACATCAATTAGTAGGTATGAGAGGATTAATGTCAGATCCTCAAGGACAAATGATTGATTTACCTATTCAAAGCAATTTACGCGAAGGACTCTCTTTAACAGAATACATCATTTCTTGCTACGGAGCCCGTAAAGGAGTTGTGGATACTGTTGTACGAACATTAGACGCTGGATATCTTACTTGCAGACTTGTTGAAGTAGTTAGCCAGAGTCATTTGTATGTGGGGCTTTGATGGGAGTTATTGCACATCGACTATCCGGAGGAATGAGTTAGTTTAGTAGTGTTGGGTCAGCGTAGCCATGTAAGTAAATGGTCCTTTGAAATGGTAATTCTCTATTGGCATTTGAGGCAGCACCCTTGGATTGGACGGTTTGTGTGACTCTGTTGTGTTGGGTAGGTATAGTTATGATGGCTTAGTTGTGTGCGGGAGGATTTTGATGGTTTGACTACGGCTTGAGTTGGGTGTCTTCTATAGGCATGAAGAATATGTGGTACATTGCGGTTTCTCCTGAATTGGTATCTGAAATTAATAGGGTGTGGCATTGTTGGATATCATATGTGAAAAGTGTGCGTTTTTTGAAAGGACCCTAAGTTTTGGTTTGCAGTGTGTGGCTGTTAGTAGGGTGATTACTGGGTTTTGAGGCTTTCGAGGTTCATAGTTTGTTACGCGGTCAGAAAATCTGTATGAGTGCTTCAGCAGAAGGATAGGATGTAAGTGAAATTTGCTCTAGGGTTCTTAGGTCCTTATTATTCATTATGTGGAAAGTAGCCCGTTATAATTTGTTTCCTAATTGCTTAAATAGCCTCTATATGCTCCTCCTAAAGTTGTTATGACTGTGTGCAAATATATTACATGTCCAATTGTTGTGGTTACCAATGTAGCTAACACGTGCTTATTATGTCTTGTTGTTTTGTTAAGGTTATCGTGCTTCTTGGTTTTTCCGTGGCCCTTATAGTTCCTATTGTTAATTCCTTTGTCTGGATGTCATTGTTCCTATTGTTGATTCCCTTGCCGGGACGTCACTATTTCTATTGTTGATTCCCTTGCCGGGACGTTATTGTTTCTATTTTTGACTCCCTTGCGGGGATTTTGTTGTTCCTATTGTTGATTCCCTTGTCGGAATGTTCTTGTTTCTACTATTTGGGTGAGGAAGAGGGATAAGGCACGAAGGGTGATGTCGTGCACATGTACATTTATATTGATTTGGACTGTAGTGCGGGATACTAAGAGATCCCTAGCACATATATTAAGGATACCAAGAGATTCTCACGATACCAAGAGATCCCTAAAACATATATTGAGGATACCAAGAGATCCTTAGGACATATATTGAGGATACCAAGATATCCTTGGGATACCAAAAGATCCCTAGCACATATATTGAGGGTACCAAGAGATCCCTAGAACATATATTGAGGATACCAAGAGATCCCTAGCACACATATTTACGTTTGGGATTACAGGACGATATCCTGGGAGATCCCCGGTTAAAATCATTGTGTTCTGCGCTGATGTTTTCATTGATTCTATCCCTGTGTAAACATTATTGGTGTTGTCCATTCCATTCCTTATACTTACTAGTTGGTGCGAACTATGATAGGACACCTGCACAAGCATACACGTAGTTAATCACCCTTATCAGGTAGGAGGCTCCTTGAAATTTCTGAGTAGAGAAGCACCCCTTGTTTATTTTTACTTCCATGTGAGAATGACTCTTTAGGCACGTGAGTTGTCAGTATGATTATGAGGGGTGATGCGGGCACAAGATGCCAAGTGTTAGGGTTCAGGTATTGAGATCCGTATTGTGTAATTATTAGATGAGGTGTCACAGGGTGACTTATATTCTGAGGATTTTCTTTTTGAAAAATATTATATTTGAAGCATTATTTTGAAAGAAACTCTTTTGAGAAGGACACTTATTTGAAGAAAGTAAAATTTAAACCAATTTTTATCACTTGAAAAGAGTTTTATTATTTGATTGATGCTTGCTGGTTAAGACTCAAGGTGGGGGCTGCCGTAGTTGCTGAGTTATGACTTGCCTTACTGTATTGTGAATTGGAGTTGGGTTGTATTTTTCTTTGTTCACTTTTATGAGCTTTATTATGGTTTTTTCACTATTACTTGTTGTTTCCTTCCCTTATTGTAATTTTTCTGGATGGTTAGAAATATCGTTTAGTCTTTATATAGATATCATGTTCGATTCTTTTCTAAACTTATACTTGTTCTGCTTATTAGACCAGCAGGTGTCTTGACTATTCCTCTGCACAACTCCATCGAGGTTAGTCTTGATACTTACTGGGCACCGCTGTGGTGTGATCATACTACACTCCTGCTGCTGTGTTCGCAGGCTTCAGAGTCACCTTCCTATTTTATATTCACCTTGTTGTACTTATTTCCATATGGTTATTTAGAAGTTGTAGCGAAACACTATAGAGCTTATGACTTGTACTATCGGATTTTGGGAAGTTGTTCATTGTATAAGAGATTCATCTCTGAAGAATTCTAGCTGTTATTACTTATTGTTGTTATTCTGCATTTTAGTAGGCTTACCTAGTTTCTAAGACTAGATGCCATCACGAAACCCAACGGAGGGAAAATTTGATCGTGACACCTACCCACCAAATCCCCAAATATCCAACTAAAATCCCTAGATCTTAGATCTAAAAGGGCCAAAACCCAAGATCTGTCAAATCTCCCTAGCCGCTAAATAATCCTCATGTCAAGATCTCACATTAAGGATTTCAAATCTTAGATGGGAGTCTTGGCATGAGGATTTTTTCATGGTTAGACCCATTTTTAATTTTTGCTATTTTTGTTATGTTCTGCCTTTCTTAATTTTATTTACACATTTTTTATTTTTGTTATTACATATTTTTTTTTATTATATTTGTTATTTTCTGCATTTTTTAATTCTGTTATTTTCTGCATTAGTTTTTACGCATTTTTTTTATTATTCTATTCTGTATTAATTTTTTTTGTTAATTATCATTGTTAGTTATACTCGGTTATAATTATAACTAATTAAACCAGACTTAATTAAAAATATGCAAAATCAGTGTAGATATATTCTATTAGTTAAATGGACTTAATTAGATAATGATATTTTATACTTCAATACCGCACAAGAGGAGGGTGATTTGTGTGGTGACCAATTTTTCACTAAAAGTGATTATAGAAGGACCTGGTTCTTCTATGTGTTCATTCTGCTACTGTTGTGGAATAATGTAGAAAGTAAAGAACACAAGTATTTTTACGTAGAAAACACCTGACTCAAAAGGTGAAAAAACCACGACCTACTACTCAGTAGGATTTTTTCCAACACTTCACTAAATCACTGAGCCAAAATAGTATTTACAAAACTCTTTGTAAACCTAAGTATTACCTCTAATCCCACTGTAGCAACCAGCCTCTAACTATTACGACAACTTCAAGTTAACTCTAACTTGAATACTCAAAGTACCTATTACAATTGCTTTTAGATAAAGCTGAAAGGTACAATATGAAAACACCTATTACAATTGAACTATAAATAAAGAAAGACACATAAAACTCTTTGTGGAACTGGTTCATCAATCTGGTTCATGTAGCTTCAGGTTTGCACACTTGAATCACACACAAACTGCTTGCAAAAAGCCTTGTTATTTTGCTCTCAATTCACGTTTAACTTCTGCATTTTTGTGCAACACATGTAATGTGAGAACATCCTGCAATTTATAGAATTAGTAGATGAAGAAATAACTAGAGTTCTGATGCAACTCTTCCTTGGTGGAAGAGTTCTAGTTGATCTCAATTTCTAACTTCTTCCCTATCTTGGATATTGTTCTCTTTGAGTAAGGAGTCCTTCTCCTTATCAATTATGCAATATTTTTGATCAGCAGATATTAAATACACCAAGTTAAGATTATCTCCTTTACGTGCATCTCACATGCTCGAATCTGCCCGTTTTTGTGCACCTGAGGGATGGACCTGGTTCATGCATGAGCTTCCTTTGTCAATCTTTAAAACTAACCTTCATTTGGGCCAACAATTCCCCCTTTTTGATGATGACAAACTCTGTGCTTTTCATAAGCTTAGGCCCTGATTTAACTTAGCTCAACATCAACACAATGTCAGAAATATTTTTTCTTTTTATCACTTATCATTAAGGACCAGGTACATTAGGTTATAAACATCACTATTCAAAGTGTAAATCACAACCCTTTTCCCCCTTTTGGCATCACCAAAAAGTTTTATAAAATATGAGATAATCAGATTTTAAAACTTACTCATGGCCACTGGGACTACTTCATTTACAATCATGAATTAATCATCATAGATCAAGCTAAAAATTTTAAACGTCAAAGAAAAATAAACATACAGTTAGAGTAAAAGACAGTAAATTTCATTGATGATTGATAAGATTCTACCACAAAGCATAAGAAGAAATAAAAATATTGAAAACATGAGCAAAAACAACAAAAAATCCCAATCTGGGACACTGGTTGATCTACACTAGGGTAGGAGGCTTAAGGCAGGAAAGAACTAGGTGCTTGGTTTTTGACTTGGAGGAGTTGCAGCATACCTTGAATAATTCCATCATTCTTATCTTTTTCTCTTGCCAGCTCAGTTCTGAGAGCATCTCTCTTAGTCTCCACCTCAACCAACCTCTTCTTTAGCCTTTGAATCTTAGCATCCTTAGCCCCACTTTTTTGCACCAAGGCTCTGACCTTGTTATTCACTGATACCTTTCTGGATGAACTAGGTTCTTTAGGAGTGACATTGACTTCATAATCGCAAGAAAGCAGAGTATTAACCCAAAAATGATCCATGCATACACTAACCACCCACTTTTTCATAGGTACATTGAAATGTGCAAGCACAGTTTGTGAGAATGAATTAGGGAATGGTATGAGTTTTGGTGCCATTGATAACTCTATCAAGAAGCTGGATTATAGCTTTCAGTTACTTTCTTCAGCAGGTCTGCGAGGGATTCCTCTACAGACAAACCGGGTTCATCTCCCCAAACAACTATTGCACCTGCGTCCTTGGTTAAACTCACAGAAGTGGGTGAAGAATCATCCACTCTTGTCCCCTTTCCCCTCACAGTACTCCTAGCACCCTTGCTCTCCCTTTTTTTCATTTTTACCACCAACTTCTTCAGATTTTGTAGTCTCAACACCTACTATAGATCCTACAAATCTATTCTCCAAATTTGCATCAACTTTAGAAATTGTCTCAAGAGAAACTTTAGAATCAGAAGATACCTGTTCAGTTTCGGAAGAACCACTTTCTTCCCCCCTGAGTAGAAGACTTAAAAGAATTTAGGTAGTTTGATATGGTCACGAGTCTTGAACGTAACTGGTTCACTTGTAACAGATAAGTTCACAAGAACTTAGGTATTTGGTAGGAATCTGCTCATGATACAAATATAGTTATTTCAAATTATGCAGAGTGTAGAAAGCATACTGTGTTCTCTTGATGAACCAGGTTCTTCACTGTTAATTCTCTTGTGTAAGTCTAAATTACCAAAATAGAGAAAATATCATTAGAGATTAATGAGTCATTTTAACACATGGCATAAGAGTATAGTATGGAAAGTATGACTGAGCCAAATTTAATCTAATTATACACAATTTACAGACTTTCTAACCAAATTTTTTCATTTTTTATTTTTTATTTTTTTCGTTTAACCTTGAACTGGTCCTTTTAGGAGATCTTAATCATCCCTAGTTCCAGCTTGTTCCTCTCAAAGTGATCTCTAATTAAGGCTTTTGTGAAGTTTTCAGCAATTTGCTTGTTGCACAAAACTCCACAATGATCAAGATTTTCTCATAATTGCCCCTCAAAAAATATGGTGCCTAACATCTATGTGCTTAGTTCTTTTATGATGAACCGGGTTCTTAGTCATACAAATAGCACTAGTGTTATCACAAAAAATAGGGATGCCACCAACTTCAATACCAAAATCCATCAACTGCTATTTGATCCACAACAATTGAGCACAACAGGAAGCAATAACAACATACTTAGCTTCAGCAGTAGATAAGTCCACTAAAGTTTGTTTTTAGTAGCACATGACACAAGACATGAACCAAGGAAGTGTTCCATACCTGAGGTGCTCTTCCTATCCACAAGGAAACCTACATTGTCAGCATCGGCATATCCCACTAGGTTAAAGTTACTACCATTTGGATACCAAAGACAAAGGTCAGTAGTGCCTTTCAAGTATCTCAATATTCTCTTGACAACAGTCAAGTGGGATTCCTTTGGATTTGCTTGAAATCGAGCACAAAGCCCTACACTGAAAATAATGTCAGGTCTGCTAGCAATAAGATACAAAAGTGAATCAATCATACCCTTATACAACTTTTGATCAACAGATGAACAAGGTTCATCTATGTCCAATTTTGTGACTGTTGCAATAAGAGTGACTATTTCCTTTGATTGTTCTTTCCTGGTTTTGTTATTGAGGAATAGGTTCATGGACAGGTTCCCTCGAGGTTTGAGGACCAGTTGCTCTCTAGTCAGTTCCCCCTGTCATGTTGCCCCGGGTGGAAGGACATGTTCCTTCATGTGATGCATCTTCAGGCTGGACTGTGGTTTCACCATTTGAATTTCTTATCATCCCAATCTTTTCATTATCTTATTCCTGCCTCTCAGAAAGAATGTTAGTTTTTTTAAAACAACATCTACATTTTTCTACACACATAGTTCTTTTACTGTATATCTTATAAGCTTTACTATGTGAAGAATATCCCAAGAATAGTCCCTCATCACTTCTGGGATCATACTTACCTAGGGAGTCTTTGCCATTATTGTGCATAAAGCACTTGCATCTAAATGCCCTAAGATGGGATATATTTAGCTTTCTCCCTTTAAGTAACTCATACGGAATCTTCTTAACTAGAGGTCTAGTCATGCAACTATTTATGATGTAGCATACAGTGTTCACAGCTTCTGCTGAGAAGCTATGACGCAATTTACTAGCAAGTAGCATATTCCTAGCCATTTACTCTAATGTCATATAATTTCTTTAAATTACTCCATTTTGTTGTGGAGTCCTACGAGCAGAAAAAGTATGATCTATGTCATGCTCATCACAAAATTCAGCAAACTTAGCATTTTTAAATTCAGTTCCATGATCAGACCTAATTGATGCCAGTTGATTACCTGGTTGTTTCTGACTTTTTCTAACAAAAGAAGTAATCATGTCAAATGTTTCATATTTAGATGTTAAAAACAATGTCCAAGTAAACCTAGAGTAATCATCAACAAGCACCATAACATATCTCTTACCACCTCTGCTCAAAGTTCTTATTGGTCCATAAAGATCCATATGGACCAGTTCCATCGTTCTGGTGGTACTTACCATTTTCTTGCTTTTAAAAGAGGATCTCGCCTGCTTCCCCCATGCACAAGTCTCACAAACTTTGTCTTAATTGAACTTGATATTAGGCAACCCCATCACCAGGTCCTTGGAGACTAATTTGTTGAGGTTACTCAGACTTGCATGTCCAAGTGTCTTGTGACAAAGGAGGGGATCATTGTCCAATACATTTAAGCAAGTGAGTTCATTTTTTTGAAAATGTGGACAAATCTACAATGTATATATTGTTTACTTTTTTCCCTGCAAAACAATCTTGTCAGTAGTAAGATTAATCACAAAACATTTGGTAAAGGTGAATGCTACCAAGTTACCTCTATCATATAATTGTGATACACTGATTAGACTGTAATTTAGGCCATCTATCAAGTAGACATTCTCAATAGAGTGAGAATCAGTCTTACCTACCTTTCCAACCCCAATCATCTCACCATTCTTCCCATTTCCAAAGGAGACATTACCTCATTTGAGGTCCTCAAGTGAAAGGAACTGGTTCTTACTTCCTGCCATATGCTTTGAGCAGCCACTATCCATACCATATTTGGCTGCTCCTCTTCACTTGGACTCACAAAAGGAAATCAGGGGTTAGTCTTAAGAATCCAAAATAGTTTGAGTCCCTTTCTATAGGCAAAAGGGTGAATCAGATTCTTTTTAGCCCAACCCCTATTTTTCCCTTGAACAACTTCTTTATTCTTTTGACTAGCCTTTTATTTTTCAATACATTCACTTTTAAGTGATCAGTTTTACCACAACTTGTGCAAATTTTGTTTTCAAGAAGTGTGAGGTACTTGCTTTTGGGATCCTACTTAGGTCCAGGGGTCCCGTAGCAACGTCATCTCTTGTTGCTACTATTGTGTTCGTGTAGCCATGAAAGTGCATCGGAGGACCTGTTTCATTTACAGGTTCTATCTAGCTCATGCTTGACCTTGCTCAGATCCTCCTTTAAGACCCTTATCTGCTCATATCTTTTATACAAATCATCTTTTATTTTTCCTATATTTTCGTCTAAAGTGAGTTGTGTGTGATCAGCTTTCTTTTTACCTGTTCATAATTTCAGTTTTAGATTATCAGATCTTAGCTCTAGGATAGTGGTGTCAAGTTCATGAACCTGGTTCTTTAACTCAGTATTTTTACTATCACTTTCACTAGCCCTAAGTTCCAGATTTTTGCACTTAGCTTTCAAAATCACACAATCCTTAGACAATTGTTCCTTTTCATTGTTTAGATCCTCGTATTCATCAATGAAATCCAGGAGTAACTCAGATAGCCTTTCTTTAGACAAAAATTTCATCTTTTCTTTGAGATAAATTATACTTACCTCAAATTCCTCATCGGATTCTCCAATTTCCATAAGTGCTTCTTCATCTCCATCTTCATCCTCTGAGTCCTCATCTGAGCTTTCTCCCAGGCAGTAACCATAGCCTTTGTTGATCCTTTGTTCTTCTTGGGTTGAACTTGTTCCTTCTTCCTGTTCCTTCGTTCAGCTCTTTCCTTCTTCCATTCAATTTCCCATTGAGGGCAGTGTTTGATGTGTTGATTAGTCTTCCCACACGTGTAACAGCCCTCATTGGTTTGTTTTTCAGGAACCCTTGGTTTGTTGTAGCTTCCACTTCTTGAAGGACCCTTTCCTCTCATTAGTTACTTCTTGAAGTCCTCTGTGATCATGGTCATTTCATCCTCCTCTAGATCAGCACGTTCAGTGATTCTGAGTGCCAGGATCCTTTCTTTCTTGGGTGCATCCATCTTCATGGTTTGCCTTCTAAGTTCATAGGCAGCGAGATTTCCAATTAGCTCATCCAACTTAAGAGTGGCAATATTCTTTGATTCCTGAATAGCAGTGATTTTGCTTTCTTAATAGACAGGCAGACCCTTGTCAAAATCTTCTCCACTTTGTCTTCTTCAAGAGTAACCCTTCCAAGAGACTTAAGTTCATTTGTCAGTGTGATGAACCTTGTATACATCTCTTGGATGGTTTTCCCTTCTTTCATGGTGAAATTCTCATATTGAGAATACAGCAGTGTACCTCTGGACCTCTTCACTTGAGGTATTCCTTCATGAGCCACTTGCAAAGTGTCCCAAATTTCCTTAGTAGTGGTACAACTTTGAATTCTACTGTACTCGTCTGGACCAAGTCCATACAAAAGTCATTGCTTGGCCTTAGCATTTTTTTCTCATTTCCTCAAGTCCACAACATTGAAGTCAGCTCTTGTTTTTGGCTCATATACTCCTTCAGTGTTCTTCATCATGGTAGCCAGGGGACCATCAGTGATAATGTCCCATAGCTTATAGTGTTCTCTGATGATGTGATCTCTCATCTTGTTTTTCTACCACGAGTAGTACTGGCCATAAAAGAGTGGAGGCCTATCAGTGGATTGCCCTTCCTAATTTCCAGGTGGTGCGCTCATCTTGATCTGTTCCTAAGGTGTTAGCCTCTTCAAGAATAACTTGATCTGATACCAATTGATGTTTTATACTTCAATACCACTCAAGGGGAGTGATTTGTATGGTGACCAATTTTTTACTTAAACTGATTATGGAAGGACTGGTTCTTCTATGTGTTCCTTATGCTAGTGTTGCAGAATAATAAATGTAGAAAGTAGAGAATACAAGTATTTTTGCATGGAAAATACCCGGCTCAAAAGTTGAACAAAATCACGGCCTACTACTCAGTAGGAGTTTTCCCAACACTTCACTAAATCACTGAGCCAAAACAGCATTTACAAAACTCTTTGTAAACCTAAGAATTACCTCTAATCTCGTTGTAGCAACCAACCTCTAACTGTTGCGACAACTTCAAGTTAACTCTAACTTGAATACTCAAAGTACCTATTACAATTGATTTTAGATGAAGCTTAAAGGTACAATATGAAAACACCTACTACAATTGAACTAGAAATAAAGAAAAACACATAAAACTCTTTATAGAGCTGGTTCTTCAATCTGGTTCATATAGCTTCAGGTTTGCACACTTGAATCGAACAGAAACTGCTTGCAAAAATCCTTGCTATTTTGATCTCAATTCAAGTTTAACTTCTGTGTTTTTGTGCAACACATGTAATGTGAGAACATCCTGCAATTTATAGAGTTAGTAGACAAAGAAATAACTAGAGTTTTGATGTAAGTCTTCCTTAGTGGAAGAGTTCTAGTCGATCTCAACTTCTAATTCCTTTCCTATCTTGGATAATGTTATCTTTGAGTAAGGAGTCCTTCTCCTTATCAATTATGCAACCTTTTCAATCAGGAGATATTAAATACACCAAGTTAAGCTTATCTCCTTCACGTGCATCCAACATGCTCGAATCTGCCCATTTCTGTGCACCTGAGGGATGTACCTGGTTCATGCATGAGCTTCCTTTTTCAATCTTCAAAACTAACATTCACTTGGGTCAACAGATAAATCTAAAAAAAAGAGTAGAATAGTGTAATTTATTTATTTACATTCTGTTTTATTTTATTTTATTTTATTTATTTATTTACCCTGTATTAATATTGCATTTATTTTTTCTGTTAAGTATTTAACATTTATTATTTTAATTAGTCTTTATTATATAAGCTTGTTCCCTTTGGTTCATAAAATTGGGCCTGGCTAAATAGAGAGGCCCATAGCTTTGTTATTATTGTTTATTTATTTTCGTTGTTAAAATTGGGCCTGGATAAATAGACAGGCCCATAACTTTGTTAAAAAGTTTAAGAGCCCAAGCTCTTCAGGCCAAGAGTTAGCTGACTCATGCCCAGAACCATTCTGGTTTTGAGGTAATTCCAAGACCCTTAAGGGTCAATTTTGGAAACCTAATTCTAAAAATCATTTAGAAAATGCTAGAATTTTCTAGAATAGGGATAACTGTCCTAATGCTGAGTAGGAAAATAGGAATAAGATCCAAAAATATCCGAAAATAGGACAATTATCGATTTTCTGAGATAAGGAATGCACTAGAAACTGGACAGATGTCCATTTCTGTCAAAAAAGATGCCTTTTCACTGATTTTTAGGGAATCCTGGCAGATTCTTTTGTACCCTAATTCTTATCCTTTTTCACTCCTTCACTCTATAAATGCACTCCTTCTTTTCAAAATAAAGAACATACACATTTTGATAGACCTAGAAACAGAGATAGATAGACCTTGACATATATTTTTTAGAAAATTTCTTAATTCTGCACATATTTTGGAGTCTCCTTCTTTCACTCTTAGTAAAGAATTCATACTGGTTTCATACTATTTTCTGGATTTCTGGGCATAATTCTGAAGCTGTGTTATATTTCCTGTTTGGTTATTGTTGCTGTTGTTTCTTACTCAAGTTTTCATAGATATATTTTTTATCCGTTTGTTTCTTTGCTGTTGTCAAGGTATTTTTCTTAACAAATATAAAGTTTCTTTCTTTTGCTGAATCATGACTTGGATTTATTGATAAATCTGTAACTTGTTTGAATAATGTATGAATCATGTTAGTTTGAAGTTGTTTGGTTCAAGAGTTATGTTGCGTATTCATTTACACTGTTTTGGGAAAATATATTAGTTTAAAGGTGTTCTAAAAATTACAAAATTTGCTTAAAGATTCATACATTTATAAAATTTGTATGTTCATATGCACTAGTATTACATAGATCATTTTCTAAAAATTCTGTTAGAATAGCAATAGGTAGTTTGCTTATTATTATTCAGTTAGCAAAAATGTAATAATTTAATTTTTACTGCATTTTCTTGTGTGTTAAATCAGCTTAATAGACTAGCAACTTTACCATGATGTTTTTAATAATTAAATAATTTTAATTGTTGTTAACCTAAAGTCATGAAAACCATTTTTACAAGTAAAATAAATGGTAATCGTAATATATTTTCAGGTCCAAAACCAATTGGGTTTATGGAATTGTGTTCTGATTTTTACTAAACAAAATGAGTTGATCAATGGCCTTTACATTTCAAGATTTTCAAAATACAAATAAGTTTAAAAACCAGTATTTTGAAAAATAAATACTTAGGCAAAACAGTAAGAAGATTGTCCAAAATTTAACAAAATTTTGATTTATTCAATAACCCTTTTTACTTCTGTTTTAAAAGATAAACAAAATATAGGTAAAACTTTATAATTGTCATTTTATCTCAAACTCCCTCACACAAATATGTTGTGGGATAAAGTTCACTTGGACTCATTATTATCAGGTCCAAATCCTATCTTTTGAATTCATTTATTTGTCCACAAATGGATATTGAGCCAGAGTCATTTGGACTCATTAGTAGACCCAAATCTTCCTGAATTAAAATATATTTAATTGATTGAATGTTTAATAATATTTTTCTTGGGCCAGATTCATCAAAACTCAGCCAGGCCCAAGTCCTTTTAGATTTAAATTCATTAACTGTTGAGTTATAGACAATATATGTCTTGAGCTAGAGTCCATTTGGACTCAGCCATTGTCAGGCCACAAACTACATAATCTGGACCTGTTTGGCATTTAATACACAAGTTTTCCCATTTGATTGAATGAATATCTCATATTGTGTTGAACCTTTACACCTAGTTACATGATATAGGATACTTAGTTTAGAGACATAATCACAACTTTAGGTACACTTTAAGTCACGACCCCAATCCCGGTCGTGATGGCGCCCAACACAACTGCTAGGCAAGCCCGACCATTTACACTCTCAACCCGAGCATGAAGCTCAACTTCAGTTATTTGAATATCATTATCAACAATAAAGCTAATAATTTTAATTTATAGATAGATATAAGCCGAATATCAAGATTTTGCTGAATACAATCCCAAAGACCTGGGAGTCATGAGTCTAGAGCCTCTAACAATACAGTGTGATAAGACTCCAATAATACACAGTTTCAAAAGATGAGGAAAGATAATAAAAAGGGATAGGGGAGGAGTCGGGTCCTGCGGACATCAGGCAGCTACCTCGACAACTCCAAATAAACTCTGAAACAGCAAATAGCTCAAACTATGCTCCCGGGACACCTGAATCTGCACACGTGGTGCAGGAAGTAAAGTGAGTACTTCCAACTCAGTGTAAATAATAACTTAGCGGTAATAAATCACGTAAGAACACTCCATCATGCTATATAGTACAGTACAACCTTTTGAACAAAATAGTAAAACCGTGAAAATCCTTTAGAAACATCTAGCTCAGTTTAAAAATCTCTTTTGAAAATATTCTTTTTCCGACATTAAGCATATGAATGCGATATCAGGTAGTGCAAGTCCGCACACAAGTCAGCTCCTCGGGCACAACACTCTATTTACAAATAACACCAGGGTATCTGGTACACAATGCAAGAAATAGCATGGATGTCAATGATATGAGAGTGCTAAATGTCATGCCACGTAGTACAAGCAGGAATCAGTGAATGAATGCAATGTAATGCACATGACCGCTGCGGCGTACAGCTCGATCCATTTGGGTACCCGCGCTCACTGTGGGGGTTCAGACTCCGGAGGGGCTCCTACAGCCCAAGAGCACTATCATCGTAGCATTCGTTGCGGCATGCAGCCCGATCCACAATCAGTCCAGTTATATGCATGCAAGCCATACGGGAACAGTCAATTTATCATTTTTAGTTCCAATTATTAGGAATTATAGCTTAAGTGTTTAAGACATTAGAAATTTACTAATCATTTCGACAATGTTTAACTCAGGACTGATATCATGAAAACATTCTAAGCATCATGGAAACAATGATAATAATCCTTACGGGATCCAAATAATCGGCACGAAGCCCAAAACATGGCAATCAGCCTAAATCATGATAGCATCAAGTAGGTTTCAGTCAATCACGCAGTAAAATCAACAATCGGGACGGACCAAGTCACAATCCCCAACGGTGCTCTACCCCACGCTCATACCTGGCATGCAAGTCACCACAATACAACACTATGATGTGCAAATCCGGGGTTTCAAACCCTCAGGATATCATTTACAAGTATTACTCACCTCGATCCGGTGAAATCTCTAGCTCGCGATGCCTTTGCCCCTTAATTCTGCCTCCACGCGCGTCAAATCTAACCAAAATCAGAGCGAATGCATTACCATATGCTAAGGGAATAATACCCAATCGAAAACAATAGAAAAATATCAAAAAACTCGAAACTAGCAAAACTCAAGCCCCGGGCCCACTTCTCAAAAAATTACGAAATTCACATTACCGGACTCCTCGTCTCGCCACGAGTCTACTCATATCAAATTCATCAAAATCGGAGTCCATTTGACCCCTCAAATTCCAAGTTTACACTTTCTTAGGTTTCAAGCCCTAACCTCCATTTTTACCCTTTACTTCCTTGAAATTCTGTGATTAATTCATGTTTTTACACCATAATAACATTATTCGAGTCTATAAATTCATACCTGATGGAATCCCCTTCGAATCCTCTCCAAATCGCCCAAAATCGCCTCTTCCCAAAGTCTAAAATGTTTTTCTTAACTTCTGAAATTCGCGAACACTGTTCATTAAACTCAGTCCAGATTTTCGCTTCTGCGGTTCCCATAACCGCTTCTGCAGTATCTCTTCTGCGCCCAATTATCCGCTTTTGCAGTTTGTCACTTAATTTCCCACGACCGCTTCTGCGACACAAAAACACACTTATACGGATCCCTAAGTCCGCTTCTGCGGTCAATACTCCGCTCCTGCGATCTCGCTTATGCGGACCAAGTTCCGCTTCTGCGGAACTTCACCACCCAAGCCAAACTCGCTTCTGCGCTCCTTCATCCACTTCTGCGGTCCATTTCCGCAGAAGCGAAAATACCAGCCGACAGCAAAACAAACCTGAACCAAATTCAAAAACTTCTCGTTTTAACACCCGTTCTCAACCCGAGGCCCCCGGGACCTCAATCAAAAGCACAGACATGATCTAATACCTTATTCAAACTTCTTCCAATCATCAAAACACTATCGTTAACATCAAAATCATCAAATTTCACCAAATCAAAGCCTAAGTTTCTTCAAAACTTCCGAAATGCATTTTCGATCAACAATCCAACCAAACGATGTCCGAATGACCTGAAAATTTGTAGACATATCCAAAATCACCTAACGAAGCTACTGCAACTCTCGAAATTCCATTCCGACCCTCGGATCAAAATCTCGCCTATCAACTGGAATTCGCCAAAATTCAAACTTCGCCAATTCAAGCCTAATTCTACACCGAGCCTCCAAAATCAATTCTGAACGCACTCCTACGTCACAAATCATCCCCCGAAGCTAACCAAATCACCGGAATTCACATCCAAGCCTTCTAACTATATAGTCAATTTCTGGTTGACTTCTCCAAAACAAGCTTTCTTCTAAGAGGTTAAGTGCCTCATTTCCAGTTAAAACCAATTCAATTCTATCCGATCAACTTAAATACTGACATTGAAACATAGAGCAACATAATATGGGGGAAACGGGGAGGTAACTCACGTGACAATGGGCCGGGTCATCACATCCTCCCCAACTTAAACAAATGCTCGTCCTCGAGCGTGCCTAGAGTTGTCCTAGAAGCCAACCAAGAACTGAACAACCTTACCAGGCATATACCCTGGGTGATCCCACGTCACCCTATCTTACATAGATCCGATAATACAACACAACTAAAATTTCCCAGTTCATTAAGACCATAGACCGTAGAACCACATAGCACCTTCCGAAATCATACCCAGAATAAACCCGAACCAGCTGTGATAACCCACACATGCAACCTCAGGTGCAACCATATGATATACTACATAACCCAGACACTCGAAGTGATAACTTCTATTCACAGCATTTGCCCACAACACCCGAATACCGGTGGAAAATCCTCTTATCAACAAAGGTCTTATTCTAGAAATTTCATATACTGCCAACAAATAATGAAACACACAATAAATTGTATCAATTTCTCAGATCAACCATTCATGAAGTTACTCCCCTTTTGGCTACTACCACAATAGATTTTCGAGCTGAACCTCGATATTAATCTTCTGACAAACTGAAACCAAATCCGTTCGTATTCATTAATGACTCCAATTATTCCCTCGAATTCAATGCACCACTCTGGTGATATGACACCTCATCACATGCCTAACCCACAACTTGCATAATCCACGCACCAATGGTGGGCGGTCTGAACATACTCAAATCATGATAATTGGCTCAAACAAAAGAGCTGTAACTCAAATTCCTCGGTACCATCACAACCCAAGGTTGGGACCCTATCCCATATCATAGAAATAGAATACCTGTATCTATCCCAAAGGGTCTAATCTCTACGTAGCCTCGCTACAATGCGCGATCTTATCCAAAAACTGTTACACATGAAGCACCTCAAGTCACCGTGCTCAAAAGTAGACAGCCACGCACAGATTGATGTCTAAAACCAAGCAATCCATCACACCACGGTGAAGTAAGTAATATACACCCTTCAATCCTGAAAGAACACAACTGATGCATCATTCGCCGAGCAATACCCAATACGGACTTTCTTCAGAAACCAGGAAGCAAGACATACCAAGTAACATATGGAAAACTATTCTCAACATCACACTGTTGCAGCGTGAAACCCTATCCAGATAACATACCCATGGTGGCGTGCCACCCGATCCATACATATATCTCACATAGGGAGATGCACATCGAGCCAAATTTGATCATTACAACGAAATACTGAGTGCCTAACAATATCTACATATAGCGTTATAAGCTACAAAACTCAAGCACAATTCAAAAATCATAACGCCTCACAGCACCGAAAGAGCATCTCATATATCTCCCTAGATCACTAACAACCTCAATAACGAGAGATTAAACCTATCCCTCAACAATACATATCAGGGCCAACCAAGCCATCTCAATCTGAATACGTAGCCACATCGGCCTGCCAACGAACTCAATGCCAAGAAGCCTTAAGCTGCTCCTCCCATTTTTTATAACTCTTGCTGGAGCCGTACGATACGGTTCCCGACACCAAGTCAATACCGAAATCCACAATCTCGCCCGATGACATGCCCAGCCATAAGGAACGCACCCGAAAAGTCCCTCAATACCGGAACTGAATCAATGGTAGAAACCTCTATACTGACATCTGTCACAAAGGCCCAATTAAGGAAAGAAATCCTTCCCATCCGTTCGTTGATATTTGGAATACCAACCACTCTGCTATAACATTATCCGATGCACCTCGCCACGCAACCGATGTCATTTTCCGACATAGCCCATAGC